>SWLB01000103.1:0-60000 GCA_011114355.1 Carex littledalei | reverse complement strand
TTGCATATATCATATGCATAGCTCAATACAATTGAAACTGAATTATAGGTAAGTCTGTTGACTGTCATGTTGATACTGTTAATCGATTGATTGATTCTTATTGCAAATGATTGATTGAGACCACAGTAATTGAATTTATTGAATATTGAATACTGAAATCCTTGAACCTCCATATATATAGTGGAGAAAAATGATTAATATATTGTAAAGTCTAGCTAGCTACTAGACATTATTTCATGACCCTTATGCGCATATAGTGAATGGCCTCAACTGAACCGAGTATCGGTTGGGTAAGGGATATTGAATAAATATGAATTGTGACTGTAAGACTAATGAACTATGGTAACTGTCTTATCAATGATTTTCATTCCGATAATACCAGTATTGTGATATTGATTTCATATTGTTTTTGTTAACCAATTGTCAGGATAGTTAGAACTGTCTTATCATTGATTTTCTTCCGATAATGACAGTATTGAGATATTGATTATGTAACGTTTATGTTAACAAAGTATCTGGATAGTTAGAACAGTATAAGCCATAACACGACATATACATGTTATTGTATCTGTCAGTTCTACCAGACTAGAAATTGTAAAGTTAAGAAACCAAATGTTAGTAGACTTTATGGTTTAAAAGATTTTGTCCAAACCATTTATTCTGATAAGATCTTAGAGTTCTGATTTATTTATGTAATTTTTGTTGTTCAGTTGGATACTGTTATTGAACATTTGCATTCGTCATTATGAAATGAACTGTTAGTTTCTCAAGCGGAGATTTCATTATGAATATGGATTTCCTTCGAATCAAATAACCTGAGTGGCAATTAGCACTGGAGAATAATTTATTATTTCTCACTCGTTTCCTCTTGTGGGATTCACAGGTTTGTTAGACGAAGACAGAGAAACGCTTTTGGAGTTATAATTGACAGCAGAGCCACCTAAAGGTATGGAATTTGGGTTTATTATATCTGACAGGGTGCAGAGAGTATATCTCTAGCATTATCCACTGTAAAATGTCAGATAATTAATTATTGTAAATAAATTTGGATGTGTAAAAATAATAGATGTTATTGGCAATGCAGAAAAATATCCATGTCTTATGTTACGTATATTGAATGATAAATAAATTAGATTTTCGCACCTCCGGATCGGAAGTGTGACAAAAAGACAGGGTCGCCTTGGCCTCAGAAACGCATAATAAGATGACAAAAATCATGATCGCTCCCGTTGCTACTCTGTTCTTTCTACTCGTTGGACCCTAAAAAAAATTGAAAAAATGCTTTAGAGATCTACTGGGCCCGAACATAAAAAAGAAGGGAGTTTGGGCCGAGTTTAGTATGAAAGAAATTAACGACTACGATTAAACTGAAGAAATTAATTAACCGCATTGAGGCACATATGCACGCATTGTAATTAAAGAAAGCGACTAAAATTAGATTGGTAAATATAGTTAAAATCACATTTAAAAGGCCTGAACCAAGATCACGTACGTCTTCTCATCTCCGAGATTAATTAAGGATCATTTCGGTTTTTTAATTTTCTTTTCAATATCATAGGTACGTAGATTTCATACCATGCATGTTGCTGTTCTCTTTCCATCAATTAATTAGCAAAAGGGTAATATATAATACCTATATCTATCTAACCAAATTTCCGTCAAGTCAGTGTATACATACAACCATACATATCATGCATTGTTCTATATCTATATTTATACGGAATTTTTTTTGTAGGTTTATGGATCTCGAAGCTAACACAAAGCCAACCAATGAAATTCAAAAAGACTACCCACACTTGTCCAGACAACCAAGTATAGGTACACTTTAACCAGTTTTGCTTTGCTTATAATTAGTCTATTTTAATGGCAATTTTCAATTGCAAAAGAATTTTATAATCTTCATTTTACAATTTAGCTAGAGGTCCTATATATTACTAGGTAGGTATCAGCTGGTATAAAACAGTCATAGTCTCATAGACCAATACATATCAGAGTATCTAGATTAAGAACCTTCCTGTCAGAAATGCATTCTTAATCCAAAACAAACACAAAACCTCCAATTTTTTCCAATTTTTTTTTTTTACACCGTTAAATTTTCCTCCGAATCTAATGTGTAATTTACATTTGCATCAGATTTCAAGTGCAAAGTTCACTCAAGCGTAAAAGATCCAATTGCTACAGAATTAAAGGACAATAGTTCATGGAAGTAAAAATGCTTTATGACGGCGATTGCCCCCTTTGCATGCGTGAGGTCTCTCTCTCTCTATATATATATCCTTACTTTGTATTCCAAAATGTTGCATCATTAATTTCAGAGACAAAATATTTGCAAGCTAATTATTTAAAAATGATTGGAAGAAAAGAACAGCACAAGGTTACAATTCAAGTATTTCTCAACATACATGATAGACGTGTGTGAAAATGTCATGTATACTATTTTATTTATTGACCCAAAAAATAATGACAAAGATTTCGACCTGTACGTACACAGCCGTACAAACTGAAACTACTATTATCGATCACGGATAGAACAAGAGTATTTCTTTTCCAGCAAACTAAGAAAATTTAATTTTGAAAAAATTGCATCGTATTTGTATGACAATTGAATACGATATTGACGAGAGAGGAGGGCCTATATGCATTATGCTTGGCTTTAGAAGAGAAATTAAGAAAGGCTGGCACTATTAACAATTTTTTTTTTTTTTACTCTCGGGCAAATGATTGCTACAAATAAAACCAGAACAATTTGTTTATTACAAATTACTGTCAGGTGTTAATTAAGATGATATTATAGCGATGTCAAATGAAATTTTCTTTAAATTTGGAAAATGCCATCAATTAAACCCTAAACCTATCATTTATAATTAACAAACACTAAAAATTTATTTTGACAAACAGCAATGAACAATTCGGGGTTGTACATTACAGAAAATAGAGTCAGTAAAAATATTTCTGAGATCCCTGTTTGTACATCACTCCAACATCTGGGGGACCAGTACCACTATTCACTGGTACTGGTAGGCCATCATTTTAATGGATATAAAATTAATAATATTTCACAAAGACTTGGCTTGACTTGAATCTAGGCCACCAAAAGTCACTTAATTTCCTTATGTTCGATCCATGAATGCTGTATTTCTATGTTTGCAGATGTCTAAAGATACGGATCAAATTAGGAACAATGTACAAGAATATACAGAAAGTAGGTGATCCATGTAAGTGGTCAACCAACCTAGCAAGCTCATGAATTGTATTATCTGAAACTGAAATATTCAGTTTAAACTCAACCATATTAATTGTTATCTTTATAGCAACTGAACCAAATCTTTAAACTTAAAAAAGTACAATGACATGATATCAATTCCTCTTAGACATCTTTTAGTTCACCAAACAAACAAAAATATATATAGTAGGATATTTCTTTTCATTAATTCTATATGCACAAACTTTAGGTATTTCTTTACCAGAGAACAGTTGTGGCGGTTATGGAGCAGTATGAAATGCAAGTTGGATGTCTCAAAAAAGAAAAAGAAAAATTACAAGAAAAATACAAGGTTCATTACATTCCAAATTTATTTAATGTTCATCACTACATAACAGTTTCAATTAACACCACTAAATATTTTATTACAAACACATCACGTTCAACACGCACTAACCGCTAGTGTGATGGACGGTAGTACGCCATAACAGAATACATAGTTTGCAAAAAAGTTAAGATCAAAAGCACAATAGCGGCAATAAACGATATAATTGACCAAGGGTTACTGAAATAATCTCGGTGCAACTTTGCTCTGTGCTTCTGCCAAGGGGAGTCACAATAGTTCTTCACTTTTTTAAACAGGTCTGCCAGGTGGTGATTATCATAGTCGAGGTAAGAACAATACCTGAGCTGGTTGAAAAATTCAGCGGCCGCCTTTTCATTAGCCAACTTATTCTCTATTATTCCATTCTGTTGTAGAATCGTCACGTCCCTTTGCGTGTTCACGATGCAATCCATGAACACTGCATAGCTCGTCAAGTGCTTCATCTTCTCGGCACCATTGCATTGCTCGAAAGCTATGAGATTCATAATCTGTGGCCTTCTCGCTTCCTCGACTGAGCTGTAAGGGATCGTGAGCACACCATTGGAGAAGTGTACACCGAAGATGCTCTCCGCTTTGGCCTTCTTGAAAGTTATCCCTGCCTCTTGAAGCTCGGTTGCACAGGGAATCATTCGCGGTTTACGCTTAGCAGTCTTGGGAAGACGATGCCTTCGCATTGTCCTTCGCATTGTTTTTTTGAAAGAGGAAATTAGGGGGAACACCTTTATTTTTTGCCCGAGAATTTCGAACGGAATTAGGAACTTATTCCTTGTCCTTCGCATTGTTTTTTTGAAAGAGGAAATTAGGGGGAACACCTTTATTTTTTGCCCGAGAATTTCGAACGGAATTAGGAACTTATTCCTTGGCTTCGTGGGAAATCCTTGTGTTTGCATGTAGCACTGGTAGTAGAAATCGAGCAAATGGTAATAAGGGTTATCTCCTTCTGGTACCAAGAAGGTCTCGTTCCCGTGCTGCAGGAACTCAACTAAGCAATCAAACAGAGTTGCTTTCTCAGGCTCACTCTCTTCACTTAGAGTAGATGCCTTATCAAACTCAGTAGTCTTCTCACTGGACGGAGAAATCGAGTTAGAGGTATCCTCATCTCTGATCGAAAAAAGTTTGAACACACACTGCAGCACAAAGAAAGGGATCTGATTCTCGAGCATCAGGAGGTCGCTCTTTATGAGAGGAATATTCCAGCTGATCTCAGAGATAATATCAGAATCTGCAAAACTCCAATTCACAATCAGTTGAACAATAAAACATGCATCATACAACAGCATCTCGATAAACTCGTCAGATTCCATGTCAACGCTCTCATAGTAGCATTTTCGTGCTCTCGACTCCAACTCTCTCAACTCCTTCAGATAATCTTCTAGGGTCACGTCAGGATTATCATCGAGCATTTTCCGTACGTACCGCAATTTTTCGTTTTCCATACATTTTAGGTCTTCACGCCCCCTATGGTACGGGCCGATTGAGACCGCCCGTGGCTCATAGAAGTTCTTGTTTTTCTCTCTAATGTGCGAAGGAACACGGAAAATGGTGATCTCTTTTTTTGCGGTTGTTGATTGATACGATACTGTATCAAGTTTTTTCTGGATAGATAAAGCCAGAGGATCACCGATTCTTATTTGGATAGCTATGTGCTGATGCTGTGTCATCTCTGAATCTTTATAGATTTTACCAAAGTACTGATCTCTCTGTCGGGTACTTTTTGTTGTTGTTATGCTTCCCTCTATTAACAGAGTTAATTTTATATCTAATCACCCGCTAATTCGTAAACCATGGTGGATGTGCAAAACGAAGTCCTTAATTCCTGAAGAAATTAAAATGAGCAAAAAAAGGAACTCAGTACTCTTATTTTAGATAATTGCTACTATAATTACTGTGTTCTTGCATCTATGTAATGCTTTATTTGTAGTATCAAAGAAATTAATTTTTTCAAGATAACAGTGCCAAGGAAAATTTATAAATTGTGGGCAAGAACAAATATTTATGAGTTTGTTTTTAATTTCATCAGTACCAAAAGCAAAGGAATCTTATGTACAGCACCACAGATGCTACTAATACTTTGTTTGTTCATTCTATGTTTGAATTCCATGATGCAAAGGTAGCTTTTAGTGTACTGTCAATAGGCGTCTCCTATTGAAACAGAGAATCTTTTAGTGTACTTTCAAAATCGGATCAGTAAAAAACAGTAAAAATCAATGCATACATGTTGAAAAAGGGGGTAGGGGTAAGCAATTTTTGAAAACTGGAGAGGATGATTTTCCAAATCAAATAAAAATTTGAAGGGTTGTGTGTGAGTCCAGATCCTCTGAGGTAACTGAAATTTTGAGTTTAGATCCGGGCAAATCCAGCCCGAGGTGGAATACACGGGGCCCAATATTCATGCCAAAGCAGATCCGACGGTGCAGATCGAAACTCAAAAATTGAGTTACCTTAGGTGATATGAATTCGTTGTCAGTGTGTGCTGACATAGGTAGCATATATAGATCTGATCTTTCTGTTGCAATATTCATTTAATGCAAGGGACCAAGGTTAGGAGTGTGTTGCATCAGTTAAATAACGGTCATTTCCATTAAAGGGAGGGAACTGAATAAGCAAGTAGTTTCTCTCTAGAGAGGAAGTGATTGTGTTTTAACATCTAATTAAGCTAAAAACTAAACATAAGCAAGCAATTCTAACTTAAAATTAAGAGGAAATAATATGTAGTAGTGACTGTGTACCTGTACTTTAGGATTTAGAGTTTGAGCTCTCCCGGGGAAATCTTGAGCAATTGATTCTTTCTCCTCATCTTCACCACATCTCTCTCTCTCTCTCTCTCTCTCTCTCTCTCACAGTCTCACTCAAGCTCGCTCTGTTTGAATAGTCATAGTGTGGTGAAGGAAGCTATTATTGTCAAACGAATCTTGGTTTGGATAAAAATAGTTCAATCTATGGATAGTTGAGTTGGGTTAAATTAGTCTAAAGTGTCGGCCCCCACTTGTCGGGAATCTTGCATGTGTTTTATACTTTTGAGGTAAAAGGAGTCCATATTTATTACTTACCTAACAAGAGAGAAAATTTGTGTTATCCTTAATCTGCCAAGTGAAGTGGTTTAAAAGGTGATTTCTTTATTTTACAAATCCAATCAATTTTTATTGATATCCAACATAAAAATAAAAAATATCAAATGTATCCAGCTTTGCTGGGTATTTTTAAAAAATGTCCAAACTGGTCATTTTTTGGCCAGTTGGATTAAAAATTCGGACCGGCCAAAAAATGACCGGTCATGTTTTTTTTTCAAATATTTGTTAGATTACTTCTTTTGATGTATAATTAGCATATTATACTAAAATACGCTAAATTATGCTAAATTATGCTAAATTATGTTAAATTACGCTAAATTATACTAAATTATACTAAATTATGCTAAATTATACTAAATTGTACTAAATTACGCTTATTATGCTAAATTACGCTTATTATGCTAAATTATGCTAATTACGCTAACTTAATCTGAAAATTCAACTTAAGTTTTGACGCACTTTCCTTTACATTTTGGCAATTATGAATTTTGAAAAACAGCATGGCTATCACCGACGCATGCATCTTTTCGCAAGCTTTTCGAAAAGAATAATTTGCTGAAATCAGACACTCGAGTGTCGTTTTATGGTCGTTTTTCGCCTTCTCAGTGAAGATATCGTCTCTCTTGCCTTATCCCTTATTCTAGCCTCGTCTGTTTACGAGAGATGTCTTGGATAAATACATGTACAACATACATGTGCTTTAGAAATGAGAGAAATTACTTAAAAAAAATTAGCGTAATTTGGCGTAATTAGCGTAATTTAGCGTATTTTAGTATAATTAGCGTAATTTAGTATAATTTAGCGTAATTTAGTGTATTTAGCGCAATTAGCGTATTTTAGCATAATTAGTGTAATTTAGTGTAATTTAGCGTAATTAGCGTAATTCAGTATAATTTAGCGTAATTTAGCGTAATTAGCATAATTTAGCGTAATTTAGCGTAATTTAGTATAGTTTAGCGTAATTTAGCGTATTTAACATTATTTAGCGTAATTTAGCATAATTTATTATTAGCGTAACATTATAATTTTAGCGTATTTTAACATTATTTAGCGTATTTTAGTATAATTATGCTAATTATACATCAAAAGAAGTAATCTAACAAATATTTCAAAAAAGAAACTGACCGGCTATTTTTTGGCCAGTTCGAATATTTAATCTAACCGGCCAAAAAGGGCCGGTCTGGGCATTTTTAAAAATAGCCAGTCAAGCTTAGTATATTTAATATTTTTTATTTAACGTTGAATATTAATAAAAATGTCGGAGTTCTAACTATCCCCAACTTATAAAGGTGAATTTCAAATTGAATTTTTCAAAAAAGAAATCTAGATTCTCCCAGGACTAGAGACTAGGGAGAAGACAGAATTCCTTGTTCGCTTCAACTTCAAGTCAAAAATGATACACTAAAATTAATTAGCAACCATTTCATTAATTGAACAAGTGATAATTAAGACTGATGGTACTCTCATGAGACCCACTAGTACTCTAGTAGTAGTAGGCTTTCAATTGACCAAAACGACAAAACAAAAAAAAAACCAATTATTAGTGGGTTAATAAAATAATGAATTGAGGAAGACTTGGCCTTGACTTGGAATAAACCAAGAAAAGTTCAATCCAAGACGTCATTGCACACGCATTCATGCTTTTGCTATCTCTCTCTTCTCTTCTCTTCTCTTTGGGTCTGTTAATATATAAGGCCATTTTTATCTACATTCCCACTTTTCAGTTTTATTGGGCTCAATATTTATCTATGTTTTTATTTTTATCTAATTTACAAGGAACAGCTGCCATTTGAGCCTTAAAAGGCCCAGTCTATGTGGGCTCTCCTTCAAGGAACACCTGCCATGAACCGCATTGAGGCACATATGCACGCATTGTAATTAAAGAAAGCGACTAAAATTAGATTGGTAAATATAGTTAAAATCACATTTAAAAGGCCTGAACCAAGATCACATCTTCTCATCTCCGAGATTAATTAAGGATCATTTCGGTTTGTTAATTTTGTTTTCATCATAGGTACGTAGCTAGATTTCATACCATGCATGCATGTTGCTGTTCTCTTTTCATCAATTAATTAGCAAAAGGGTAATATATAATTAATACCTATTGATACGTCCCTTCCCAGGAGGGCCGGCCGTACTTGGACTCGGTCCAGTAAGGAGCGTGCACGTCCTGTTCTTGGGAAGCAGGCCGTGCGGAGGCTGGCTCCTGAAGTATAACTCGTCCCGGTTCGCGCGAAACGGGCCAAGAGGATGGACACGCGGGGTGTCGGAGGGGTATTAACGCTCTAACCCTTTTTAATACCTCCTCTGGTTGTAGTCAAAAAATGCGGTCCCTTTCTCTGGGGATTTCTCTGCCTTAAATAGGGGTCGCCTTTACTGTAGCGAGGTCTTGTCATCATTAATGACGGGGGCCCTCATAACTGTTTGGAGGCGTCCGCATAATAGGCGATAATATCCGCATAATCTGTCACAAGCCGAATCAGCGAGGCCGTACGTCGGCCTTCTCTGGCTGTTCGGCATGTTTAGGCTTTGAGCCTCGTCTCATTTGATTCCGAGCTGGCCCCTGGGGTGGGGTCCGAATCTCGGCCTGAACTTGGCCTCAGGCTGGCCCCTGGAAGGGGTCCGAGTCCCAGGCTTTTAACCTCGGGCTGGCCCCGGGAGGGGGTCCGGATCCCGGGTTGTTCTTAACCTCGGGCTGGCCCCGGGAGGGGGTCCGAATCCCGGGCCGCTTTTAACCTCGGGCTGGCCCCGGGAGGGGGTCCGAATCCCGGGCTGTTCTTGGCCTCGGGCTGGCCCCGGGAGGGGGTCCGAGTCCCAGGCTTTTCTTGGCCTCAGGCTGGCCCCGGGAGGGGGTCCGAGTCCCGGGCTGTTTTTGTAGGGGGAGGGGCCTATTCTGTTTCGTTCTATTTTGGGCCGGCCTTTTGTGTATTTAAATCTGGGAGTGCTCTATTGGGCCAGGCCTGGGCTTTTTAAGGGCCATTGGTATATGGACCTATCATTAGCCCCCGAAGCCGAAATGCATCAGTATGATGCTTTCGGGTTCTTGACTCCTGTAATGAAGGCGGCTTCGGTCCTATCGTGGGAGTTTTCTTGGCTTATCTCGGCTTCTAAACTTATTTTAATGTTCGCGAGTGTTGGCCCCCGAGTTGATCTTGGGAATTTTTGTGAGGTATTTGTTTGTTGTCAGCCCCCGAGTTATCCGTCGGGGTTTTTCTGTTCGTATTTTGGTTATTTTGAAGTTCTTGTTTATATGATCTCGCGTCGCGCCGCTTATTGGTTACGCATAGTATGTGCCGATTTTGCTTTGTCGTTATATTTCATAACTTTTGTTGTTGACGGCCCCCGAGTTGGTCTCGGGGTTTTTGCGTTTTCAAGATAGTTATAACCTGTGTTATTGTTTTTTCCCTGTAAGGTCGTAATTTTGTTATTACAAAGTTTGCGAACCTTTGGTATGCCCTATCTCGGGTAAGTATCCGACTAATTGTGTCGGCGTGTTGGGTGGCTTTGGGTAGCTAAGTGTTTTTTAGACGAGCTACGCTTGATGTTCCGCGTCGTCGTTTTTTTTTATGGTGAGTAACGGAGGGTATGGCGAAAATCATAAGCAATTGTTGATATTAAAATATTCTTAAATAGCATGAAGCCCAAACACGATATGATATGGAGATCATACAATGCCTATAGATAAGGAAATATTGAAATCAGACCACGCGCTCGTTATCGGTGTCCTCAAAAAGGTTATCCTCTTTGATTTCTTCCGGAGTAGCGGTGTATAGGGTCGGTCCTCCAGAATTACGGGATAAGCATCCAGGGCATCTCCAGAACCGACGTCGAGGGTCCGAGCGGCCTTGAATGTCGTAGTGCTCAAAACAACTCCACTCGTAGCACATCCGGCATTTCGCCATCTCGTGCTTGGGCCCCTGGTCGTGGCATATGACACACCAACGCAGCTTGGGCTCGAAATAAACATCGTCATAAATATTATTCTCGTCCTCTTTAGTGAACGGGGGTACCCCTGCGAGGGTGAGGTCGATGAGGTCGCAGATTTGGAGGTCCTCGTTGTGGAGCATCCACTCCAAATCCTCCTCGGAGAATCGTTGGCGGAGGGCCCATCTCTCTGCAGGAGAGAGGACTTGTCGTGGGTTATAAGAGCGACGGGATTTGGGGGGAGGTTGGTCGCGGCTACTCTGACCTTGGTCCGCGGGCCTTTTAGATTTTGAAACCACTTGTTTGAAAGGCATTTTTGTTTAGAAGGATGGACTGAAGATGAGGAAGGTGGTTGTCCCCTCTTACGTAATGTTAGGTTGGTATTTATAGGTGTAAGGTGCTACTGTGGCTATAAATGGTGTGGGTCCCAGGCAACCCGTGACGTATAGTCGTCGACTTTCTAGTTGATTGGCGTTAGGCCTCGGGGTATATTGTCGACAAGAATGTCGGTGTGCATATGGAGAAACCTACGCGGGACCGAAATTTAGCCGATGTGGTATGGAAAAGGTGGGCTGTTTGATACCATAAGAAGTCCCGTCAACAAATTCAACTATTTGTTTTTATAAGTTTAATAACGTTACATCGGCATGATACATATTTTGTATACAACATTTGTCTTTAGTTGATACACGACAACAGATACATTTGTTCTAATAAACTATGATATGCAGGGCGATTAGTTCCCTGTATACCCGCATGGTTGCCGAGGCGGGACCTGAGGCAGGCGGAAGAGATATTTCCACTTTGGTCAGTTGCACTCTGGGGTCCTTCTCGGCAAGAAGACGGGTGTGATGTCGCTACTTGAGGAGCGTTTAGGCGAGGATCTCGTTATCTGTGTCCTCATATATATTGTCCGCTTCGAGCTCCTCCTTGGTAGCCGTGTATAAAGTTGGTCCTCCGAAGTTGAGGTCGATGCAGCGGGGGCATCGCCAAAATCGGCGGCGGGGATCGGAGCGGCCTTTTATATCATAATGATACATGTGGCGCCACTCGAAGCATGTTCGGCATTTGACCATCTCGGTCTTGGGATCTTGGTCACCGCACCCCTCACATGTGCGCAATGATGGTGCCGTAGGTTTGATGGCATTCTCGTCTTCCGGGGTGAATTTCGGGCATGAGCTAAGCTTGAAGTCGAGAAAATCTTAGATTCGAAGGTTTTCGTGGGTTAGCATCCATCCTAAGTCCGAGTGGGATATGTCTTGTAACAATACCCACATTTCGCCTTCCGACAGTGTTCGTAGTGGTGGTTGCGTAGGGTTAGGCCGGGGTCGGTGGGGAGGCGAATAGCGGGGGAGGGTAATGTTGAGGCGTCGCTGCTCGGGTTTGTTAACCGAGTCGTTCGACGACATTGTGAGGGTGAATGGAGCGAGGATTAGTTTACGGAATGGGAGATTGCTTGGTGTGGAATGACCTTCTTACGGCTGGATGGGTTAATATATAGGCGGGGTAGTGCCATTGGTTATCGCGTCCGGGCCCCACTGAATCATAAAAGCTGGGGCTAGGTGACTTGACTGGACGGGCGTAGGCCTGCCGTTTGACCGGTGTTAATTTCGAAGCGTTTTGGACTTACGGGGCGGTTGTTTCGAGATATCTTTAGGAGTTATTGAACGGCTATTTCGAGGTGTTATTAGTAAGAGATTCATTATTTCCGGAGCGTTTGAGCTCAATTAGGGGGTATGCGCTGTCGGTTAGCCAATATTTGGGAAATGTGCGCGGTTGTAAATACGAGATGCATGAGTTGGAATAGAGAATGTCTTTACGCCGCGATGGCGTGTCGCGGGACAGTTATGCCGGTGATTTGTCGAGATTTATTCCTTTGTCCGAGTTATCTCGAGTCGTGCCTTTTAGAATAAGGGGAGGGTGGTTTCATTGCCTGTTTTGTCTGGACTATTTAAGTCGCGTGACATGGAATGTTTGGTTACTGCTTACAAGGTAGCTTTGTTTTTATGCTATTGGTAAGATTAGAAGTGAGAATGTGTCCCCGGGACTGTCCTGAGACAGGGGCTGTACCAACTTGTGTAGGTAACAGATGGAGTTGGTGTCGCTAGGTGGCTAGTTTCAGGTAGCATGTCCGTTAATGTTTCGTGATGTTCGTCGGACCGAGAGGTCGTGAGGCAGACGGCGCCAGTTGGTTCAGCGATATGGTAAATCAGCATTGTGACGTAGCGTACTGCTTGGCTGCGACGGGATTGCAATACAAGCGACGTGCATTTAATATTCTGCCTTAGTGCGCCGTTATACGAACATGTTTTTAGGAACTTTGCAATGTAGAAAAGATTATAACTATAGGTAATGTTATGTGGTTTATAGAGTTTTCCTTCTCGACAAAACAAAGTAGCTCACGGGGTGATCATAAAATAAAAAACCATATCCCCATGTCGGGGAACAAAAAGAGAGAGTAGTAAATGTCCGGCCCGGTGGGTGGGGCGGCTTAGCACAACGCGTCAATCGCTAAAGTCGCCGTCTGTGGAGGATTCCTCCTCGGGGTCGGTGTCGCCAGACCTAGTGGGGTGATACTGCGGGCCCTCCTCGTCACCGTCCTGATTGCCGTCTTCATCGCTGTTCTCGTTCATGTCGTCCAGGGAGTTGAGGATGGCGGTACACTCGTCGCAATGCCAGCTCTCTAGACCCGGGATAGGAAACATGTATTGAGTCTCCTCGGGTTGGCAGGCCTGGTGGAACCTCTACCGGCACCGGTGGCATCGGGGCATCTCTGACCGATTGCCTGTTTTTCCGCATGCGGGGCAGGTGCGGAGGATTACCGGCTTGGGTGGGGCGCATTGGGGGGGTGCGGGTGGTGGTTCATTGCGGCGAGCCTTCGGGCAGCAGGGACAGTGCTCGTAGGAGCGTACTTCAATGTCGATCAGGTATTCGATGAAGTCCTGGAGCTTACGATTGGGGCTTGACAGCATTCGGTCGAGGTTACGTCGCGGGAAGAAACGGAGCCAGTTGGAGCGGATCTGAGGGGGTAGTCGGGCGCCTCGACCTCGGATTGCTGGGTTGGCCTTCGTCGAGGGGTTTCTTGCCACGATTGTCAGATGGTTTTGGTGCCATGTCTCCGAGATTTTTGTTAGACGGATGTTTTGTGGTTAGGTACGGAGGGCCCGTGTATATATAACGGGGGGTTACTGTAGGTGCAATAAATGCATGTGTCAGACCATCATGAACGCTCAAGCTTGCTGACGTCATCGGGATCCGCTGCTATTTTGACCATGCCGCCCACTGCTTCGGGTAAACGGTAATCCTAGCGTGGGGTCAGGATTAACTCGTTGGAACGGCGTGATAGGTCTAAATTATATATACATTCGATCTAGTTTTTAATCACATAATAACACCAAATATCTTGTATTTTAGTAGAGAATATAATGAAATATATCCAAGAATCAAGTTACTGCCGAAGTCTATTTAAATTACAGGAAATGGAGCAAATTGTAGATCTTCTCGCAAGCTTTCCGAAAAGTGGTAAAACACTGAAAACGGAGTTATGGATCATGAGTTATGCCCGTTTGAATTTCAGAGCAAAACAGGAGAAACCGAGCCCAGTGCGGACGCACTGACCCAGAGTGCGGACGCACTCAGCCATTAGACGCAGAAAACAGAAAAGTCCGAGCGCAGTGCGGACGCACTCGGGCCGCACTCGATCCGCACTCAGCCGACACACAGTTCGTATTTTGGTCATATCTTGGTCATACGAACTCCGATTTGGGTGATTCAAAGTTTGACGGAACCAGGACAAAGAGATCTACAAATTTCATGAAGGAAACAAATCCAAATTCGTAATATATAATTCTGTACAGCCTCATCAATGGCCGCTCCAGCCTGAAAAACTGCTAAATATGGAAAGTTAGTGGGCTTAGTGGGCGCCAAAATTAGAATAGCTTGGTCTCCAAGTTATTAATCACAGAATTAGAAATATAGAAGTTAGTGGGCTTAGTGGGCACCGAAAATAAAACGACTTGATCTCCAAGTTCAGAAAATGTTATATAAGGCTAAGGAGACCACATGAAAAAGGATCAATTATTGTACATATCCATTATCATATATCTACTTTCCACAAATATAGAGAGAGAGAGATCCTGCAGAAATTCTGGAAGGTTTTCCAAGGAAGGAGAAGAAGAAGATTCTACCAAGGAGTCGGCAAGATTGAGGTTTTAGATCTAAGAAAGGGTGTAATCATTTCTTTATCTTATTTCTTATTGTTTTTGCCAATCTTTGTTATGGAACTCTCCAAGAGAGAGTAGTTCTCTTTCTAGGGGTTTAGGTCAATGCATGAACTTGTTTAATTCTATCTTATTCGGATATTTGTTTTTATTATGATTGTGTTATCGGATTTGATTGTTAATTTCTGTGATTTATTCTTTATGAATTTCATTAGTACTCGTTCCTTTGAGTTCACCTGGTTAGGGTTTATTAAATTGAATTAGTTTTGAAATCGCGTTGATCGTGTCTTTCCGCTTTAAATTTATTAAATTCCGGCATTGGTCATGAGGAGACTACTAATTGAAACCATAAAGACACATCTTAGGATTGGGTTAGAAGCGACCGTACTTTGATATCCAATCCGGAACTATAGAAATTAAGGTTAGGATTTTGGTGAAGGACCGAAAGGAGAAGGCAAATCCTAATTAGGACACCTTAGAACAAATATCGATATATGCTTTGAAGCATGAGATTAAATATCCCTCTAGGTTAGTGACAGCCCTAGAATTCGAGGCACATTAATCCATAGAGCGCAAAGTATTTGTATTAATATTTGTTCCGAAGGCTAACTTAGGTTAGAAACCTCATCAAATCAAACATGAATTTAAACAAACCGAATAAATAGAATTAGCAAGGAATTGTAGACCGAATACCCCTAGATCTCCTTAAACTTGAAAACAAACCAATCTTTCTTCTCTTTATTTTATTTACATTTATTGTTTGAAACTCCTCTCTTTCGGGTATTGAACCCAACATTAGGATTTTAGAACAAAACCCCCCCCCCACTTTACTTTTATTGTTTTATTTTTAATAGTAGTTTTCTTTATTAAAAATTAGTGTTTCCCTCTCTCCCTGCGGATCGACACCTAAATACTACAATCGATAGGTTGTGCGCTTGCAACTAACCTATTCTTTGAGTACGAAGGTTTATAAATTTTAAAGGCAAAAAGAGTACCAAATTCCTATATCTAAAATACTCAACACGGCGCGAGATTAATGTCTCGAGGGGCAGCATGCTTCAAGGTTGTAGGGGATCTACGTCATGGGGATTTTTGCACAGACAAAGCCGAAGAGACGCGACGGTTCAATATAACTTCGGATATTGGCGCCAAAGGGCTGAGCGACGCGACGTTTTGGGTTTTTGAAGCGGCTGATCGAAGGGGCGCGAGACACGTGTCGAGGGATGTTCCTTGAGATTGGTGCTGATTTTTACGGTTCTTTACGGGGGCCCTATATAAAGAGAGGCGGGCCCGTGCGGATGTCCGCTTTCAGCAAGTTCCATTATCGGAGTAGTCTCGCTCATCGCTCTCGCTGATAAGGACAATTGGCGGGGACGACTGCACGAACATCTCGCGGGAGCGTCGCTCGCTATCCGTAAGTATTACTGTCGCAAACATTACGTTCGGGATCCGGTATCTCGATCGATACCGTGAGCCACCAAGTCGGTATTGTTCTACCCTTGCGCGTTTGTCATACGCGAGGTCCTACGGTCGGTCCGTAAGACAGTTTCTGGGCGGGTTCTTTTAAATGTCGGAGACGGGCGTTAATTCGGGTTCCGAGGGAGATTTCTTTGATTGGGAGGCGGCCGTGGATTGGGATGATGTAGGCCCGGAGTCGTCCGTTGATTGGAAGGCGGCACAGCCGGAGTCTTCTGTGGACGGGGCCGCAGCGGAACCGGGTTCTCCCGACGAGCCCATTGATTGGAGCGACCCGGCGATGTGGGATCACGGGATAGAGGGTGAAGGTGCCGGGAAGTCGAGAGCTGCCTTGGAAAGGGCCTTCGCTGCGTCGGGTAAGAGGATAGTGCCCTCGGTAATGTCTCCCGTTGCTGACAATCTTATTAACTTGCCTTTGCAGTCAGCGAAGATGGGAGGGAAGAAAAAGATAGCTCGGGAACGAGTCCCGCTGGGGAAGACTGATCCCTCGTACTATTCTTCCGGCAAAAGCGATAGTCGCTCAGTCGAAGAAGATGAGGAGTCGGAGGAAGCTGAGGTGCATGATCGCCAGGGGTCTTCCCGGGAGGCGTCAGTTTCGGCGCCCTCGCGGGCGTCCAAGAAGAAAAAGGACTCTGAGGGACTCCCCTCATCGAAGAGGAGGCGCCTCGGGCACGCGCGTGATGCGCAATTTGTGGAAGTTAGTCTTCTGTTCCCATCAGCGACAGGTTGTCGCAGTCAAAGTTGGTGGGTTGATGTTTTCTACGGCGAACTCGTAAAAAAGGACGCAAGGGGTCGCATTTCTTTGGATCGGTTAAAGTTCTTGTTGCCGCAAGCGGACGATCGAGCCCATGATGATGAGAGAGGGCTCTGTATTTACTGGAAGATGCCCCGATGCTGCCTTTGACTCCATTCCAGGTTACTTTTTTGACGACGCTGGATATAACCCCTGCCCAACTGACAAGTGTAGGATGGTGCTATCTTGTCAGTTTCGAGAAGCTATTCGACGAATTTCGGGTTTGTTTTGACGGGCTGCGGCCGAGTATGGCCCTGTTCGCACATTATTTTAGTCTGTGCGTGGCTTCATCGGATTTTGTCGCTGTGAGGAGGAGAACTGACGCGCCGGAGATTTTCGACTATGAGGCGCATAAGAAAATCATGAAGAAAATTGATAGCTGGAATAGGGGCTGGGTGTATTTAACTGAGCCCGAGAAGGTTGAGTCGTTACGAGGCATTCGCCGCTCATGGCGACAGATTAAGAAGGTTGGGGATGACAGTTCGTGGGAGGGGAAGCCCGATATGAGCGACTTCGAGATGAGCGCTGCTGATGAACGGGCTGTCGAAGTTATAGAGGATTTGTCGCGAGGTAGTTTTTGCGCATATATATTTCTTTTAATAAAGAATCTTAACTGTTTCCCTATATATATGACCCTTGAGTGCATATTTTTGATGCAGCTTACGGCCTAATGGATTTCTCTTTTAATGGGCTGAAGGCGATCCCCGAATTGGTTTGCTCGCACGTGGAGGGGCTGTATTCCGGGTCACCAGGGGCCAAGGCGGCTCCTGCTCAACCGCCTGCTGGTGTTGCGGAGCGTACGGTCAAGAAGGGAGCCGGGGGTGCAGAGTCGAGGAAGCGGAGGGCGACGCACGAAATTGATAGCGGTGTAAAAGGGAAAGGGCCAATTACAAATAAGAAAAGGAACGTGACGCGGCCACCTTTAGCCCCGAGCCCGAGGGACGTCGCCACTACCCCTTCGTCGGAGGTAGCAGTCCCCCCTTCGGGTGCGGCTTCAGTCGTGTTAGCCCAAGAAGTTCCGGCATCAACTGGGGGGCAAGGTGGGGGCGGGAGTTCGAGCACGACCGCTTCTCCTGAGACGGTACCTACTCCGTCCGAGGGTTCTCGTAAGGTTAGTCTTCCGGGCAAGGTTGGGGTAGGGACCATCTGTAAGACTCCCTTCCCGTTAAGTCAACCGGACGGGTGCCTCGCCTTGTTCCCTCACTTGGCTAAGATGCAAAGCGCTAAGGAGCGACCCCTGGAGAGCGCGACGTATTATAGGGAGGCCTTCCGCGCTTTGGAGCCTCCTTATTTGGGTCGACTTATCCAGAAGCGCGGGGCTGGTATGATGCTGGATGCGGTTGGTCGTCTTTTCGAGATAGGCTGCCTGTTTGGTCGTGCGGCGGAGGCGATGATCGCCAAGAATTTGACGGTGGCCCAATCTCCTGTAGAGCCGGGGGACTTGACAGCGGCCCTTGTGGAGAGGGACTACTGGATGGAGAAGCACAAGTCTTTGAGTGACGACTACCAAAAGTTTCGGGGCTCGGTGGTTGGCAGTGGTGAGGAGGTCGATAAGCTGAGGAGTGAGGTGGACGCAAAGGCCCGCGCGTTAGAGGAAAGCGAAATCAGCGCTAAGAGGAGCACTGAGTTGCTCGAGGAGGCCGTGGCTAAGCTTGTTGATAGTGAGGCGGAGGTGGAGGATTTGAAGCGAACTAAGGAGGGACAGGCTCGGGAGTTGACGCTCGTGCGGGAGCAGTTATCCCAAGCCTTGCGTGCAATCAAGAACTCGCAAGCAGAGTGTCTTGATCACGAGAAGGAGGTGATTCGAGAATTCCTGGTTAGCGACCCTTTTAAACTTGCAGCGATGTTGTCGCTAACGGGGATGATTAAGAAGCAAGTTCACACGGAGTTATCTGTTTTGGCCGGTCTCTATCCGTTCGCCCCTGAGGACCTCGGGTACATGCCTGTTGCGGACGAGGATGGGGTCCCTCAGGGTCTGGTGGGATATGAGTGGGATAAAGCTGGAGGCCAGCTGCTCAACCCCGATGGTAAGCCCGTTCTCCCGAGCATGGACCTGCTGGGCTGCGAGCCTAAGATGCCTTTTCATACTTGGCGTAAGATTACGCCTTGGCCTCATCATTTAGACAGAGAGGATACGCCGCCGCAGTCTCCTCAAGACCATGCGGAAGGCAGCGAGGGTCCTACGGTCCAAGAGATCGTCTCGGGTACTATCGATGGGGAGACTTCGCTGGACAAGGTGGATTACGATCAAGAGCCGGGAGACGACCCTCCAGAAAACCTCGAAGTGAGCCAGGTATAACTCTCTTCTCTCTATACATATATCGTGACACGAGGTGTAATATGAATAGTCACCTGACATTATTTCGTTTGTTGCAGGACAAAGACGAGTAGGTATGTCGCGGCTGGAAGGACGGGCGGAGCACATCCTTCTTTGTTTTTATTTTTTTTATTTTTATTGGAGCGTATTTAGTGTGAGGAACCCTCCGAGATGTGGAGGTGTTAACAGAACTTGTTGTATGCTTTTGCTCGGGTGGTTTGCAGAGGAATGTTTCTCAGCCACCCGAGATAACAGTTGACCTGACAATATTTATGTTTATATTTTCTTCTTACTTTGACATACGATTGTGGTGACATAAGGCTTATGGCCGTGTATGTTCGGGGTGACGGAACGTTCTCATCGAACAGCCTCACCTTTGTTTGCACCGTGATGGCGGGTCGACACTTTATCTGCGTCACTTTGCATTATCCGGTGATGTGTCTATAGGTTCTTTTCTTTGGTTCGGGGTACTCGGGATACTTTCCTTATACGCGTTTGTACCGCAGATATAAAAGAATAGACAGTTTTCTTACCTTGTGAGGCGTGCTTCCGCGACTTCCCAAAGTGGGTGAGGTTCTCGACCTCTTTTTCCTGTAGTTCGTCTCGCGGAGATGCCTGCTCGCGGTTTGTGCGTCTTGTCTGTTGTATTATTACGCACTGCCTCGTGGGGCTTATCCTCTCGGTTTCTTCAAGTTTGTGAAATTATTGGGCAACTCCTTGTTTGGTCGCCCTGCTGTATCGCAAGGCCGGTAGGGACATTCCTGCGAGACTTTTTGTTCAGGCATGTCATTATGCCGACTCGTTTGTCTCGCGAGGCCAGTAGAGATATTCCTGCGAGACTTTGTTCGGACATGTTGTCATGCCTACTTGTTGTCTCGCGAGGCCAGTAGATATATTCCTGCGAGACTTTGTTCGGACATGTTGTCATGCCTACTTGTTGTCTCGCGAGGCCAGTAGATTATTCACGCTCATCCCACAAGACTTTCGTTTGTACCTATTGCATAGGCAAGCTCGTTGTCTTTGTGGAATGGCGGAATGTTTTATCCGGTTTTGTGCGTGTTCGTTGCCCCGTCGGGCTTTCGTTTACGCTGTATGTCGGGATCCTCGGAGAGATTTTTTCGTTACCCCACGGGTTTCCGTTATTATCTCTCCAAAGCAGAGTTATGCGCATTCGTTATCCTTTTAGGATTTTCGTTCGCTTTTTGCATAACTGTCCCTTTTATTTTCACGAGTCAAGTGTATTCGTTGCTCTTTGTAGAGTTTTCGTTCACACTTTTGTGACTCGCGCCTGTGTTGCTATGTTCGAGAGTCATGTGTATTTGTTGCTCTTTGCAGAGCTTTTATTCACACTTCTGTGACTCTTTTCCTGTATTGCCTTGGAGGATTGTTTTGCTGCTTCGTGCTTCAGGTCGTTTGGCCCGAGACTAGCGCGAATTTTCCTTGCGGGGCGCGTCGTGTGTACTCGTCATCTTTTCAGAGTGTTCGTTTGTACTTTGCACGATTAGCGCGCGCTCGCTGTTTATGGAAAAGTTGCTTCGGGCTGTTTTATGCTCAAGGGCCTTTGGTCTGAAGTTATTATAATGATTTCCGGTTTTGTCGATCAAGACATATGTTGCCCGTAGGCTTTTTATCTATACGAGAAGCGCTGTTGTTTTATTGCGGAGGCGTTCGTTGCCCATTAGGCTTTCGTTTATCCTCTTAACGCAATAATTTTATTCTTTTATAGAGGCATTTATTGCCCGTAGGCTTTTGTTTGCCCTTGTGATAATCAGTTGTTTTTGTGAGGTGGTCCCGACGGCAATTTTGTGTCGTCGGGCCTCGAATTTGTTAGTCAAACATCGCACACCGGGGCCGTGCTTATAATATCGCACCGGCACCCTTGACCACTCACGGGCATTCCCGTGTTGATCCAAAAGTACGAAGTGTCAGGCCGTGCTTATAATATCGCACCGGCGCCCTTGACCTTACACGGGCATTCCCATGCTGGTCCAAAAAAGACACAAAAGATAGTAATTACATTTTTGCAGACGGCATGTCCTCTGCTGTACCTGTTCTTCCCCCCCCCCCTCTTTTTTTTAAATATAAAATTTGCGGAGATGGACAACGTTCCAGGGCCGGGCGAGCATTCGTCCATCGGGACCTTCGAGCTCGTAAGCTCCCTTGCCGCAGGTGCGAATTATCCGGAAGGGGCCTTCCCAATTAGGTTGAAGCTTACCAACATGCTGTCCGGTAGCTTCTATCCTTTTTAGCACCAGGTCGCCTGGTTCGAACGCACGGGGTGACACGCGTTTATCGAAGACGCGTTTCACCCTCCGCTGATATTCAGTGGTCCGGATGCGGGCCTTGTCTCAGAGTTCTTGTACTAGCTCGAGGTCCACTGCTCGTGCTTCGGGGTTGCTTTCTGTGGAATAGGCCGTCATCCGGAGGGAAGGTGCAATGAGTTCGAGAGGTGTGACAGCCTCCATGCCATATACTAGGGAGTATGGTGTTTGCTGGGTAGCCTCGCGGGGAGTGGTTCTGTATGCCCAAAGGATTTCATCTAGTTTATCGGGCCAATTTTTCCTGTTGGAGGCCACCTTCTTTCTTAGACCATCCAGAATGGTCCTGTTGGTGACTTCGGCCAGGCCATTGCTAGCGGGGTGACTCACCGAGGTAAAGTTGCTACGAATGCCTAACCTTTCGAGGAAGGACAGGGTGACATCCGCATTAAATTGTGTGCCGTTGTCAGAAATGAGTGCGTGCGGAATGCCGAAGCGGCACACGATGTTGCGCCAGATGAAGTTTTTGGCGGCTTCTGCCGTAATGTGGGCTAATGCTTTGGCCTCGACCCATTTTGTAAAGTATTCCACGGCCACAATGATCCATTTTTGTTGTTGGACGGCCATGGGGAAAGGGCCTAGGATATCGATCCCCCATAGGTCGAAGGGCCAAGCTCCCGAGATTGTGATCATGTCGTAACCTGGGACGCTGGATAGTCGGCAATGGTATTGGCACCTTTCGCATTTTCGCGCCATATTGGCCGCATCCTGCTGCATTGTGGGCCAATAATATCCTGCGCGCAGGACTCTCTTGGCCAAAGTTTTCGCTCCTTGATGGCTACCACAAAGTCCCTCATGGACTTCCTCCAGCATTGCCTGAGCATCCTTCTCTCCGATGCACTTAAGCCATGGCCGAGCGTATCCCCTTTTGTATAACTGGTGGTTGTGTATCGAGTACAAAGGGGCGATCTTCTTCAATCTCCTAGACTCTAGCGGGTCCTCAGGCAACGTCCCCGAGGTGAGGTATGCCCACATGGGAGCGTACCAAGCATCCCCGGGTTCGTTAATGGCATGAACTTCCTTCACGTCACCCGATATACTCGATTCGGGTATGTCCATGACTATCACGGGATGATCTTTGTCGAGGTTTCCTGCCGCTCCTAGCTTTGAGAGGGCGTCTGCCTGACAATTTTTGTTTCTAGACACATGCTCGATCACCACTCTATCAAATTGTCCCTTTAAGGAATGGAACTGCTCACGGTATCGTCGTAACCGGTCGTCGTGCACACGGCACTCCTCGTTGATTTGCCTGACCGCGAGCTCGGAGTCACTATGCAGATGGACCTCTCGGGCTCCCAGTCCCGTAGCCAATTTGAGGCCAGCTATCATGGCCTCGTACTCGGCGGTATTGTTGGTTACAGGGAACTGGAAGTGGAGTGCGTAGTTGAGTGCTTCTCCTTGGGGGCCCGTGCGAGCTACTCCTGCTCCTGCTCCTTGATGGGAGGAGGCGCCGTCAACGTAAAGTGTCCATTTGCCGTTCAATTCTTCCGGCGCTCCCGAGTACTCCGCGATAAAGTCCGCGAACACTTGTGATTTGATGGTACTTTGAGGATGGAATGCGACGTCGAATTCGGTCAACTCTAGCGCCCAGGCCAACACGCGGCCCGAGGAATCAAAGTTCGCAAAGGCTTTCTTCAAGGGTACACCTGTATACACTTTGATTGGGTGGGATTGGAAATATGGTCTCAGTTTTCTTGCCGCGATTATAAGAGCATAGGCCGCTTTTTCTACCTGCGTGTATCGGGTCTCGGCATCTCGGAGCACGTGTGACACAAAATATATGGGCTTTTGCTCCCTCCCTTCTTCTCTTACCAAGGCGGCACTGACCGCGTGGTTGGTCGTGGCCAGGTATACAACAAGTGTGTCTCCGTCTATGGGTCGGCTGAGACAAGGCGGGCTGGCCAGGTATTCTTTGACTTTGTCGAAAGCTATCGCACATTCCTCGGTCCACTCAAATCTGGCGGATTTGCGCATCGCTTTGAAGAAAGGGAAGCAAACGTCGCCGGATCGGGCGATAAATCGGTTCAATGCTGCCAGTCGGCCTGTAAGTGATTGAAGTTCCTTGAGGTTTCGGGGGGGTTTCATATCTAGGATGGCCTGCGACTTGGAGGGGTGTATCTCTATGCCTCTCATGGACACCATGAATCCGAGGAACTTTCCTCCTGTAAGACCGAAGAAGCTCTTCTTAGGATTGAGTTTCATATCAGCCTGATTAAGCGTCGCGAATGTCTCGCGCAGGTCCTGCACGTGGTCCAGGTCGGACATGCTCTTCACTAGAAGGTCATCTACGTAGGCCTCTACATTCCGACCTATCTGCTCATGGAACACCTTATTTACCATTCTTTGGAAAGTAGCCCCCGCGTTCTTCAGCCCAAAAGGCATCACTCGGTAACAGTATAACCCGGAGTGAGTTGTGAAAGCCGTTTTGTCTTCATCTTCTGGGCACATCCTGATTTGGTTGTAACCCGAGAACGCATCCATGAAGCTTAGGAACGCGTGTCCGGAAGTGGAATCTACCAGCTGGTTGATCTTTGGCAAAGGGAAAGGGTCCATAGGGCACGCCTTGTTCAAGTCAGTGTAGTCGATACACATTCTCCAATCCCCGTTTGCTTTTTTCACAAGCACAGGGTTCGCCAACCATTCCGGACAAGTCACATTTCTGATAAAACCGGCTTCTAGTAGCTTGGCTACCTCTGCCTTCACTGCCGAATGCCTCTCGGCTCCCATGTTCCTTCTTCTCTGTACCACAGGCTTCGCGCTCGGTTTAATGTGTAAACGGTGTTCCGCTATAGATCCCGGGATCCCGAGCATGTCTGCAGCGGTCCATGCAAACACTGCCTGGCTTTCCCGAAGGAAATCAATCAATTTCTGCCTTGCGCTTCCCTGAATTGCTTTGCCAATATTCAAAAACTTGCCATTGCCGAGGTCGACTTGGTCGACTTCATCGGCCGGTTCGGCGAATGCATTTGATTCCCCTCTGTCAATGGAATCCAAGACCATGGGTGTGTGCGGGGGTAAAAATTCTTTGCTGGACCGCAAGCGCGGGCCAGTGGGATCTGACCTCGCCCCTGCTTTCACATCTACTTGGTGAACCGCTCCTCCTCGCCCTTCGAGGGAGGTTTGATAGCACTCTTGGGCCACCTGCTGTTGCCCACATTCCTCTCCCACTCCATTGTTGGTAGGGAACTTGATCTTTAGGTGGGGGGAGGACACTATGGCTCCAATTTTGGTTAGGGTGCCCCTGCCAATGATCGCATTGTATGCGGAAGGGGCATCCACTACAAGGAAGTCAGCCATGACTTCAGTGATGCGAGGCGAGGACCCGAATGCTACTTTCAGCCGGACGATCCCTTTAGGTCGGAGAGAATCGCTAGTGAATCCAACTAGCGGTGTCACCTTCTTCTGGGACTTCTCAAGCTGTATTCCCATCTTTTCGAAAGCTGAGAAGTACAAGATGTCAGCCGAGCTTCCCGTGTCTACAAGGATCCTCTTCACCCCGAACTCCTCTATTTTGAGCCTTAACACTATGGGATCGTCATGGGGCCACGCAATGGTGCCGAAGTCTTTCTCGGAAAAGCATATGGCCTCGTCTATCCGGGGCCTCTTTCTTTCAAGGGGCCTTTCAACGTTCAGTACGGTAGGACACGGCTTAGTGGTGCTTCGGTTATGTTTCTCAGGGACCGGCACCTCGTGCCCTCCACTGATAACATTGATCTCCACGCTTGGCCGCCTGCCGGATGTTCCCGGTCCTTTTCCCTTACCTTCTCCGGGCTTCGACCCCGCATACCCGGGCCCCTTATAATCGTCTCGGTAGGAGGCCTTCTTCTTGTGCTCAACTTCCCCATTGTACTCCTTTGTAAACTTTTGGAAGAATTCCGGCTTGATGTACTCGATTAGTTTCCCCTCTCTAGCCAATCTTTCTAACACGTCCTTCAGCTGGAGGCATTCTCCCGTAGAGTGCCCAATGAAACGGTGAAATAGGCACTTTACCGCCTCGTCTTTTTTCTCGAAAATACTCTTGCGCAGCGGCCTTGGGACTTCGGGCATGTCTTTTATGACATGATACATCTCGCTCCTCTTCTTGATAAAGGGGGCGTATCGCACATAGTGGGGTCGATAGCCCTCTCTGCCATCTTCGCGCCGTTCTTCTTGTGGCGCAGACAGGATATTTCTTTTTGGCGGCTCTCGCCTTTGGGACGGACCGCCGCCGGGCTGCCGGTCACGCTGCTGCGGTTTTGGTGATCTGGACAGCATCCTCCTCAGCCCGGATGTATCCTTCGGCAAAAGCCAAGAATTCCGGTAAACTCTTAAACTCTCTTTTCCGGGCATCATACCGGAGGGTGCCCGGTCCTCCTTGCCAGAGCCCATTCTGTACAGCCGCCAGGGCGATGTCCTCGCTGTAGTTTCGGACCTCCCTAGAGGCCTTTACGAACCTATTCACAAAGGTCCGAGTGGTCTCCTGGTGTCCCTGAACATATTTCAGGAGGGAGTCGCATGTTGCCCGTGGGGGTCGGAGCATGTCGTAGCGGACCAGGAAGGCTCTCGCTAATTGATCAAAGGTTTTTATGGATCCTTGCCTCAGTCTCATGTACCATTCCCACGCCTCTCATGTCAGACAAGTGGTGAAAATGCGGCATGCCACGGCGTCCGAGGCCCATACAGTCGAAGCCTTTCGTAGAACCCGTACACAAAGTTCTGCGGGTCCTGAACGTCACCACTTCCTAGGAAGAATGGGAGGCCAACATGGTATTTGAAGTCACCCATGGGGGCCTTGTAAAGTTCCGGAGCTAGTGGTCCTTCCAAAATATTCGTCGACCCGGAACGAGTCCCTGCTCTCTTTCTCTCTCTCATGGCTATCTCTTTCTCCACCCCTTTTTTAATCATTGTGTTTATCATTGCCATATCTACTCCTGCCGCTTCTGGTGGGGTTAGTGGTCTTCGTCGCCTCTTAGGGGGTGTTTGGCGACGTTCTTCTCGCGAGTGATGAGACTGATCGTCTTTCTTCGAGTGGTGGGACTGGTCGTCTTTCCTCGAGTGACGAGACCGTTCCTCTGTTTGTTTGACGGGGCCTTCTTGAGTCCGCTCCGTTCTCGCTCGACGAGCCTTCGCTTTCTTCCCGTTCAGCCCCAAAGGATAGCCTCCGCCGTGACCCGCCAACCTGTCTCGTTTCCCCCTCGCCTACAAGGGTCTCAAGTTCGGGGTCAGGGTTGTCAAAGTCGCCTTCTTTGTTGTGCAGACTGGGCTCTGGGTTGTTCGATCCGGGCCCAGTTCGGATTAATTGCACTACGGGCGGTGGGGGATGAACCATTCGTACCCAGGGAGCTGAGGTGAGAGTTTGGGGATAGTATGGCAGGTTAGGATCAGCCTGTGGAGGGTAGTGTACTAAGGGGGGCTGGATACGGTGAGTATGGAGGAGCGTATGGCTGGTACGGAGGATAGTTGTAGGGAGGTGGGTATACGTACTGGGGGACGTACGGAGAATGGTATTAGGCATAAATCATCTGGTTCGGTGTGTTTTGGGGGGTCGACCCGATCGGCCCGGTAGCATGGGCGGTCACGATGGTCGAGTCGATCGGTCTTGCGATCGGTGCAGAAACACCAAGGAACTCCAAGTCTACCCCGGATGGGTTAATCGGTACCCCATCGGGTGGCATGCCCAGGGAGGGGTTCGGCGGGATAATCGGGTTGGGAGTCTTCTGACCCAGTTTGCCGAGGGGGTTTTTACTCGTCGCCCCCACGGTCGGGTCTTCTCGAGGAGTTTTCTTCGAGGACTCCTTGGGTCGAACGCCCGAGGTTAGGTCGGTCGGGGGCTTCACGTTCTCAGTTCGTCGGTTAGATTGTTCCATCCGCCGAGCTGCCTCCTCGGGGGCGGTCTTGCCCATGTCAGTTTGTTTGATTGCGGAAGTCATCTTGCTCAGTTGAGGCTGGGAGCCCCACGGTGGTTGATACGTCCCTTCCCAAGAGGGTGACTCCCGAAGCAGGCCGTGCGGAGGCTGGCTCCCGAAGTATAACTCGTCCCGGTTCGCGCGAAACGGGCCAAGAGGATGGACACGCGGGGTGTCGGAGGGGTATTAACGCTCTAACCCTTTTTAATACCTCCTCTGGTTGTTGTCAAAAAATGCGGTCCCTTTCTCTAGGGATTTCTCTACCTTAAATAGGGGTCGCCTTTACTGTAGCGAGGTCTTGTCATCATTAATGACGGGGGCCCTCATAACTGTTTGGAGGCGTCCGCATAATAGGCGATAATATCCGCATAATCTGTCACAAGCTGAATCAGTGAGGCCGTACGTCGGCCTTCTCTGGCTGTTCGGCATGTTTAGGCTTTGAGCCTCGTTTCATTTGATTCCGAGCTGGCCCCTGGGGTGGGGTCCGAATCTCGGCCTGAACTTGGCCTCAGGCTGGCCCCTGGAAGGGGTCCGAGTCCCAGGCTTTTAACCTCGGGCTGGCCCCGGGAGGGGGTCCGGATCCCGGGTTGTTCTTAACCTCGGGCTGGCCCCGGGAGGGGGTCCGAATCCCGGGCTGTTCTTGACCTCGGGCTGGCCCCGGGGGGGGGGGGGGGGGTCCGAGTCCCAGGCTTTTCTTGGCCTCAGGCTGGCCTCGGGAGGGGATCCGAGTCCCGGGCTGTTTTTGTCGGGGAGGGGCCTATTCTGTTTCGTTCTATTTTGGGCCGGCCTTTTGTGTATTTAAATCTGGGAGTGCTCTATTGGGCCAGGCCTGGACCTTTTAAGGGCCATTGGTATATGGACCTATCACCTATATCTAACCAAATTTCCGTCAAGTCAGTGTATACATACAACCATACATATCATGCACTGTTCTATATCTATCTATATTTATACGGAATTTTTTTGTAGGTTTATGGATCTCGAAGCTAACACGAAGGCAACCAATGAAATTCAAAAAGACTACCCACACTTGTCCAGACAACCAATTTATAGGTACACTTTAACCAGTTTTGCTTTGCTTATAATTACTCTATTTTAATGGCAATTTTCAATTGCAAAAGAATTTTATAATCTTCATTTTACAATTTAGCTAGAGGTCCTATATATTACTAGGTAGAAGGGTCAATATATATAAATGTTGTGACTATATATATATAGAGGAGGAATCCAATTACACCATTTTATGGTAACACGCCATATGTTTATAAGTCATTTTTGTGATTTCATAGTCTCAACAGTCAATCCAAACCATTCAACATGATCTCCATATTAAAATGTGCTTCGAGACAAAATTTACATTTTTTGGAATTTTTTATTATTTATTTAGAATTTTTTTTTAAATGTTGTTTTTCAATGGTCCAGAATTGTCTAAAATCCATCTTAATAAATACTAAAGAAATTCCAAAAATTTAAAATTTTGTCTCCAAGCACATTTTAATATGGAGATCATGTTGAACGGTTCAGATCGACCGTTTGGATTTTGAAATCGCAAAAATAACTTATAAACATATGGTGTCAAGATGTGTTACTATAAAATAGTGCAATTAGATCCTCCTCATATATAAATGAACTTGAAATTAATTAAATGCCGATCGATACATATAACTAATTAAATGCCGCATGGGGTAAATGATAGCTTGCTTGCTGGTGTTGTTTACCAAAATAAATGCTTGTCCGGCACTGTGGGTACATATTATATATACATTGTTGAGGCATAATGTAATGAAGATTGTAAAAGGGTGTCCCTGTTATTGAGGTACATCAAATGGAAATGGCCTGATCTGCTTCTACGAATGCTTTTAGTATTGCATTTTGGTTTATTAATCACCTTTGAAGACATAACTATTACTAATTTGTTGCTTTTCTTACCTTGAAAAGAAAACTATTACTGATCTGCTGCTATGAATGCTTTTCTCATCAAATGGAAATGTTAATTAAATGGTTAGTTTCTGTTGGGGCTCCAATTTTTTATTTGCTGGCATTGTGGAAATACAATCTATGTGCTTAATTAAATTGTGCCCTCAATCAAGTTTGGGAAGGAGGGGAAAAAAAAAAAAAAAGTAAATGTTTGTGAGAGTTTATCAGCCTAGCTAGCGAAAGGCCCAATTAGATGGCGTCTAAATGTTTGTAAAACGCAAAGGCAAAAAACAAGTTAGATGAATATTAGAAGAGATAATTCAGATTTTATCCCAAACTTTCTTAGAAAAACTAAATTGGTTCCTTAACCTTTCAAAGAAATCAAATTGGTTCCAAAGCTTTATATGCAGTAAATCAGTCCTTCAACGTTTGGGAAAAAAAAAAAACACCAAGTTGATCCTTCACTTCTCAAATAGATCATTCCCCTTGTGGCTGCCTAACTCTGACGGGAGTTAATTCTTTGTCTCTCCATCTACTTCTGCCTTCATCCACATCCAAATCCAAGTAATGAATTTACAGAATTTAGACCACAGTTGATTCCAGGCCAAATCAATTCCCGGCCGAATCAATTTAGACCACAGGTATTTGATCCCCGGCCCAATCAATTCCAAACACACGTATTTGATCCCCGGCCTAATCAATTTACCTCAAATATAATCGACTAGAACAACCATACACAAATACAATATGTTTCGGACATTTGAAGGCCATGTCTTTATCTCTTTCCAAACTGGTTCCCATGACGTTGCGGCTCTTCCTGCTGTAGTTGAACGGTAGCACAACAACGACACACAGTATAAACCACGGGCTATGATTGCAACTACTGTCAGGACCTGCAATTAAGAATAATAATGAAAGAAAATACAAATTCAAAATTCTTTATATTTTAATCAATCATCAATTTCTTTATTTTAATTAAAGAAAGATAGTGAGAGAAAGTAATACCATTATTTGTCGCTGACAAGTTTTCCAATTAGGCACGAGACAAACAGCAGCTAGAAAAGCGGAATAAACCTCTGTTGTTGTGTATTCCCAACTCTTTATCCACAAAAGACAGATAATCAAAATCAGAGTCGATAGTAAATTTGTTCCAACATCTACAAATTGCGTGATGTATGCTGCTCTCATCTTCAACATCTAGACAACCACACCACCTATGATCAATCCTAACATAAAACATGTAGCCACCTCATAATTTAAAACTTAATTAGTTTAGTTAGACTACTTAAGTATAAAGTACGTAGTATTTAAACATTAATTAACTTAAAAGAACATTGACACTAATTAGTTATTTGGAATAATATTTTTTAGTGTCCTCCATTATCTCATTATATTTGGAATAATATTTTTAGACTACTTAAGTATAAAATACGTAGTATTCAAATATGCTTCATTATTTTAGTGTCCTCCATTATCTCATTATATTTGGAATAATATTTTTTAAAATAATCATATACGTTTTCAATTCAAAATAATAAAACGCTAGCTAGTTTTATATAGCTCTAGATTTTTAAATTATGAATATGTTTCATTATTTTTTGTAGGGAGATAAAACTCCATTTATAAAAATAGATCGAACATGCTATGTATATGATTTTCACACTTTGTACACAACAATACTCTTTGCTAAGCAAATTTGCATGACTTATCATATAATGCTTATTTTCAACATTATTTGTGTGTGAATTGCATGTTTCAAGTTATGCTATACGGATACGGATAAGTATCATACTAATATAGATACAATGATACAATATTTTTTTAAATACAAAGAAACATTACATCATATATGTAAACAAGGTACTCTTTTATATAGAAAAAAAGATTTTGACGGCGATACAATCTATTAATATAACTAATGAATAATTTATTAGTGGGAAATTTTATAAAATATATATTCTAATTTTTTAAGACAACAAACAAAATATTATTTTTCCAAATTTATTGACAAAATATCCTTGTCCTTAAATATGTGCCATGACTACAAGGAGAGATGTTACATTTTTTTTTATAATTTACTTTTTTGCAATATTTATAATTATTCATTTATGTAATAGAAAATATTAATTATTCAGTTCTCACATTTCCTAATTTGTCTTTTATTATTTTTGATACAAATTACATTGCAAAGTTAATACTTAATTATAAAATTAAGAAGTACAAAATTATATGTTCAAATTATAAATTTTAAGTTTTTTATAATTTTTCAATTTGATCATTCAATTTCATTGTTTCACCTTTAATTTATACATATTTATAATTTAAATATTAAAGTAAACATCATTGTTGTGGGACCCACATTCAGGAGCATGCTTTCATATATTTATTTTCAACTCAATTATCACGTTAAATGTTTAATTAATTTCATCATTGATGCAGTAAAAATGATCAAATTTATCCATTTTACTTTCAAATTTCGGTTAGTCTTTAGGGTGATGTTTGATCGTGGACTAAACAGTGGAATAAGGTCTTTAGGTCTTAGCTATTCCGTCAAACGTGATTTAATTGAGCCGAACTAAGATCGAATAAACCAACTTTTTGGCTAGCCTAAATTGGCCTAAACTAACCTACCTCTCAAGGTGGTTTAATTTATTTGAGTATGAGGCCTAACTTTTTATTTTTCTTTTATTATTTTCAATCACTTTTTAAAGAATGCAAATATAACATCGATGTCATACTAGTCGGACTCAAGAATATATATAGCCATATAACCTCAAGTGTAGAATCAAAGATAGAAGATTCAAACTGACAAGTTGTAGTAGAAAAAAACGTAGTGCTATGAAATTTAGAGACATATGGTATCAAGATGTGTTACTATAAAATGGTGTAATTAGATTAAGTGCAGATCGATATATATAACTAATTGATATAATTTTTCTGTTTTGAAGGGCCACAACAACAACAACAAAATGTGGATGAAGCTGATGATCAACAAACCTTCAAAGAAAGAAATTAATGATCAACAACCAATAATTAGTTTACAGTATAATTTATAGTGCAGATCATGAAATTGAATTAGCTTATATAATATCACTCATCTGTTTCTTCTGCTTCATTTTTTGTCCGGTGATGATATATCATGAATATGATCATATTAATAAGATAATAATTTGGATAGCTCAAGCTTTGGGATTGTTATCCGTTTGGTTATTGTGGCAGGCGACTCATGAAGAAGATCCCAATCAAGAGTATCATTCCCTTTCTAATTCCGCTATCATATTCTCATTTATGCTCATCATTTGCTTTTTATATTTGTTGAACAAAAAGATCTCTTTATCCTACTCCATTATTTCCGCTATTCCTATTCCTATTCCTTTAGGCTATGTTTGGATGACACTGGAATAACAAAAATAGAGGCTATTTTAGAATAGAAGCTATTCGGAATAGCAATGTGCATCCAAACAATATTTTTTCTATTCGGAATAGCTAGAATAATTGTTATTCTCTATTTCTTGTAAATATTGAAATAACTACTATTCGGAAATGTGAAATGAGAGAAAAAAAAATATATTTTTTTTTATTTCCGCCAACACAATTCCGAAATGACAAATTTGATACCACTTTCCATTTGGTTATTGTGGCAGGCGACTCATGAAGACGATCCTAATCAAGAGTTTCATTCCTTTACTCAATTCGTTATCACATTCTCATATATGCTCATCATTTGCTTTTTATATTTGTTGAACAAAAAGATCTCTTTATCCTACTCCATTCCTGTTATTTCTATTCCTATTCCTTTATGGTTCTGTCTTATTCCTGTTGTAATAATAATGTCATCATTGACATATAATGCATTGTTGATGATTTATTATGACGGATATAATCCTAAAATGTTTGAGGTGATGTATATATGAGTATAAATTAATTAGCAACGGAAGAAACGAGCTGCGCATGCCTTATTCCACCCGAGAAAGAGGTTTTGAGGAGCTCTCAGCTCATGATAGACGTTGTTTCATTATTATTTTCTTTTTTTTATTTTTAGTTTTATTTTTTTATTTTTAATCTAAAATATATAATAATGCTATCTGGGATTTGAATTATGGCTTTAGTTAATTAGCAATGAGATGGATGTATCTGTTTATTTACCAAGAACTTGTATTCAAAGAAGAAAAAACGAAATAGCTAGCGAAGGTGCATGAAAATTAATTTTAATTATCTATTTTAAATCATCAATTTAATTTGACTTGCCTTTTCAAATTATCCATCTTTTTATATTTATTTATTTATAATAATGGTTAATTTCTTCTCTTTTCATTCACTAATAATACTTTCCACAATGTAATAACATTGACATAGAACACTTCACTACTAGAATATGAGTTTATTGCATGGGGAGCGCAATCGCAGACCTGATTTCAGAATATTGTCAAGTGTATCAAAAGACCTCGAGTCTCTTGGCAATCACAGACCTACTTTCGCGCCTCGCCTCTCGGCCGTCTCAAAGCAGCAAGCATCACAAGAAATTGCGGGGCGAGGTAGGGTTTGCGTTGAAGAGGAAACCCTGAACCTGGCTGAGCGAGGCGAGGCAGGTTGGGAGACGGAGAGACAGCAAGGCGGAGGCGGGGGAGAGACAACAAGGCGGAGGTGGAGAGAGAGGTGGCAGCAAGGCGGAGGCGGAGAGAGACCAAGCAATTTGAAATTTTGGGTGATAACAAGGCTGATCGAAAGTTTGGGAGGGTTTATCGCAAAGAAGAGGGAAATGAAATTTAGAAGGGGAAATGAAATTCTTCGCCGCTAATCGAAAGAGATAAACCCGGGAATGAAAATTTCGGAAGGAAAATCACTGACGGTTCCTAAAATTAAACAAAAAACAGTCAGTAAATGAAGCAACGCTGACGGCTCCAAAAATAAAAATAAACAGTTACGTCGGAAAGAAAAAATAGGCACTTATTAGAAATGATAAGAACATTGATGTTTCAAAGCAATGTTCCTAAAATATATTGGTCGGATGTCATACTTTGTGCCACACATTTGATTAATAGATTACCGATTTCAAGATTAGAAAACAAAATCCCACTAGAAATTCTTTATTAACAAAAAATCACCTTGATCATTTGAAAATATTTGGATGTACAAGTTTTGTACATATTAAAAGAAAAGATAAACTAGATTTTGTATCAACAAAAGCTATTTTCTTAGGATATTCATCCTTCAAAAAGGGGTACAAATGCTATGGTCATATTAATAAAAAGTTATTTATTTCTAGAAATGTTATATTTTTTTTAAAATGAGCCGTATTTCAAAAAAATGGGAGAAATTCAAGCGTCTAGTCAATTTCGAAATGAAAAAATAAATTATGTGATACCGTACACTACTAGAATTCTGGTTTTTTGCAAGGGTAAAATTTGGCTTGTTGCATGGGCTTACCCTTGCAACAACCCCAAAAAATGTCAGTTGCATGGGCTACCCTTGCAACAATTACCCTTGCAACAACCCCCGTTGCAACTACTCAATTTCCGACTTGTTGCATGGGTTACCCTTGCAACAAGTACTGGAATACTTATTGCAAGGGTAAGCCCTTGCAATAAGTACCCATGCAACAAAGCTATTGCAGGAAGTAGTTGCAAGGATATAGCATTGAGTAGTTGCAAGGATAAAGTGCGTGGGTCCCATGGACTATTTGCAACGATAGAGGATCGATTTGTTGCAAGGGTAAAGTGTGTGGGTCCCATGGATTAGTTGCAACGATAGAGGAGTGAGTAGTTGCAAGGGTAAATAACGTGGGTCCCACATGGTTAGTTGCATGGATAATTAACCTATTAGTTGCATGGGTAAAGAAGGTGGGCCCCACCAGGTTATTTGCAAGGATATTGTCTGGGCCCCATATTTGTATAGTTCCCCCATACCAATTTGGTACCTGTACCGATTTGGTACCAACCCAATGGCATTAATAATTTACATTTCAAATTAAATAAGCATTAATAACAACACATTGCAATAAGCATTAATCAACATAATGTTATCAAGCATACATTGTAGCAAAAACCAAAAAGTATTACAATCACATTAATATAATAAACTTGTACATATATCCAAAATATATGGTTTAACATTGGACTGAACAAATCTGAAGGTCAGTCATGAAGTACTATGCATTAAGAGAATTTTCAATTGATGTTAAGAAATTAAGAAGTAAAATATAAAAATTAAGATGCAACACATGCCAAATTTATTCAGCTCATTTCAAATACTATGAGGAAAAAAAAAAGAATTCAACACATGTCGCGGCTTCATTGATATTAATGGACCCTGCAAAGTAATATAGCATACTTGATTAAAAGTTGCGAATAATTGAATATACAAATCTACAGAGAGAGGCATGGAGGGAGAAATACCTGAAATGTGCCTTCAAGAAGCTAGGTCATTACCAACTTACATACTATGAACAACCTTTACAAAAACACTAGACGTATGCCTCGCATTGCTTCGGCAACAGTCATTGAGGTAGATGGAGGTAGGTCTTTTGAATTGTCGATGAACAAACCACCAACTGTTAAAACCCTTCCTCCAGCTACTATGTAACTATATACACAATTTTTACAATTAGTCCCTTGACTTTCAAAAAATTAACAATATTATATACACGGTTTTTTACAATCAGATTTTACAATCCAAATAAAAATAAGGTCCCTTATTAGTATGACTGCTACTGTTTAGTACACAGCTGTTAATTGAATTGGGATGTCCATGACTGTACTATGTATAGATTAAAATTGTGGAAGTATTTGTTTGAAATTGCAACAAAAGAATGTTGTGAGTTAGTTCTGTACCAGATTTTGCTGGATTCAGTCGGAGTTGTTGGCAGCTTACTATGAAGTTAAATCTCTTAATAGCAATCTGGATATTGATGAATTAACAATACATCAATCTAACCCAAGTTCAATAAGTGCTTATACAGAAGAATACCCAAGTTTTAACCAATTAGAAAATAGCGTTTATACAAAAGAATACCCAAGTTATCAATATTTCAGTATAGACTATACAAGTGCTTAAATTAACCAAATTCGATATGTGTTTGGGAATTCTTCCACTGACAACAAATGATAGCATGAACAAAAGTAAAAAAAAAATAACAAATTCATGCATGCAAATAATTAGCATTGAACACATTACCAAAATAGACCTCTTGTACCAGTGTCGGCCTGTCAGATCAACGTTAGGCCTCTCAAGATTAGCAGCTGGAAGACTTGAAAGAAATGAAAATATATTAAATCAAAATAAAATTATATAAAAAAATTTAACTAACACACTGTAATATGAAAAAAAATGTTCTTCAAGCCCTGCAGTTAAGAAGACAAATAAGAGTGAACATTTTCAAAAACACCTTCACTTTCTGTTAATTAGAACAATGCATAATGCCGAAATATTGGATGCAGTAGGCGTTATGTTGGTAAATCACAATCATGTGATCACAAAGTTTTTGTTGTGAAAGGTATTGATTCTTGATGAGTAACTTGAGTAAATCACCCTGCACGGAAGTTGTTTTAGTCACTTCGAAGCAGATATGATTTCTCCTAAACTTATTCTTGTTCCAGTGTACAGTAAATAAACCTTCTATGGTAAGCTCATGAAATACTTGCCTGTTTGAAAAATTGTAACCAGTAGGACATAAACACTTCCATTATACTTCGAGGACACTTGTTAAAAACCTTTGATGTGTTCAGGTAGTCTAAAATAGTAGTAATACTTGCTTGTTTTCTGAAAAAAAAAATTCAGATCACTATGCTAAAAGAAATAAATCCATAACTAACAAAGCAGAAGAATACACACAGAATGCAGGAAGCATAAGATGAGAGGAAGAGAAAACAAAATCTGACCTTAGATAAATGAGGTTTTCTCCGGCCAAGAGCATGGATGGCATCTTCAAGGCACTTGTTAATGAATTGAAATCCCTGAGCCTCTCCTCTTCAAAATCAATTTTGTTGAGTTCTCACTCCCGCAAGAGGTTGAGACGACCCTATTCTCTGGAGTATCTTCCATTGTGAAGGTTTTGCAAAATATCAGTTTGCTCATATGCAACGATGCATACATTGTACATGTCCAGCACTGATACAACAGACAATTTCTCAGCAAATACTGCTGCTGAAAGATAAAACAGTAAAATGTTATTAAATTAAGCATATATAGTAATCAAGAAATGAAGACCTGAATAAACAATAACTTTTTTCTACTGGCAAAAGTCTCATTGGGTTGCTGACTTGACTAATATATTTGTTCAATGACACTAAATGGTATAAGTAGATAGGTAAACCAAACCTAAATGATTTAGTCAAAGAAACATAGATGGGATAATTAATCTTGATTAGCACCAGGACTGAAAGCGGGATCGAGGTTAAACTGCTTCCTTGAGGAGAGGTATTAAATACAGAAATTATACATTGAAAATAAATAAAGCTGTGACTAATGTCTTCAATTTCACACTATAACCCTTGCTAAGTACTAATTTACTCCATCTGTTTAGAATGTTTATAATATTAATAGCAATTAAAAGACACCTTCCAGTAGTGCAATATTTCTGGGGTAAAATTGTGAAGGCACATATACAAAAGGGAATTCCTGGCCCTATAAGAGAAGAGAAGCTAAATTGCATGCCTCGGTTGCATTGAATTAGCTGGCTCTGGATTGTCAGCTCAGAAATACTCAATTTGGTACTTGAGTATTACTGAGTGAATATTGAAATACTCAATCTACTTGAATATTGAAATTAGAAAACTATTATTGGGGCACCTTTGTTATTGTACTATTGTTAACCTAATTTAGCAAAATAAATAGTAATTGGAGAAATACCTCAGCACATAAAGAAGGCGGTTGCGGGCATGATCTTCAATGGCCTCGAAAGCATCAACTGACCAGCCCCGCACGCCCCGCACCTCGTCAACTGACCAGCACCTCGTCAGGATGTGAAGGCTGTGCTCGTCAGCCCCGCACCTCGTCAACTGACCAGCCCCGCAAGCCCAAATCTCGCCTCGCCTGAGCACACGCTGCACGTCCGCACCAGGCCAGCGATCGCACCACCTAAGCCGCCTCCAGCCTCGCACGAGGGTTTCGTGGTTGGATTACATGTGTGCGGGGGGAGGCAATGAAAGAGGGGGGCGTGAGCGCGTATTTGGCGGAGAGCTTTTAGATAGAATTTACCGTAATAAGGAGAGAATCTGAATTTTGAGGAGGGAAATGAAAATTTAGGAAGGCGCCGAAATGAATGTTTGGAGAGATGAAAAAAAACCCTAAGTCTCCCAAGTTCATAACAGAGAAGAAAAATAGAAGAGGCTTTGTATCGTAATATACTCCAAGGTAACATAATATTTTTGTTTAAATCAGGATCGTCTAAGAAGAGTTTTGCACGAATATTAAAACATCTTGTGTATCATCTAAAACTGCATCTAAAAAGAAATATTATATTACCTCAGAGATTAGGGACTTCTTACCCACAGTCTTTAAAATGAAGACATCAAGACCATTCATTATTTATCGAACGGCTCAGAGTTTGATATTTCATAATTGGATAATATATGTACAACAAATAATATTAAAAAAATTCAAAATAAAATAAATTTTAATTATTTCCATCTTATATAGCCAAATAATACTTATTGTTGTCATTTTTATATACATTCATCATTATATTTCCCCTCAAATTTAGAAAACATTTTCGGACCGTTCATTTTCAAGCGGAAAATCAACGGTCGATCTGCAATGAAATCATTCCAAATCTGTTTTAAAATGATCAAGGAAGAACATTGAACGTAACCAATATAAAAGTTCGGAAGTTTTATTATATATGAGTTTTGATCCAACACGAAGTGTTTATGGCCATACGATGCTCCAATTTTCGATCAACTTGATTGATGGGTAAATAAAAACAAAATTTGATCAAACTTGGGTGCAAGACAATAAATACAATGCTCTTTAATTTAAACGGTTCCGATCGACCAACGAACGACATATTTCCATGTGTCTTCATTAATTCACGAAACGAGAGTTTATGTTTCATGTTCATACATGGAAGATATGAGTCATACATGTGACATTCTTGTAATGCTATATAATTTAATGTGTCAAAATCATTTAATTAAGCAATAAACATGTTATAATATTAATTATTGTATAAATTTCATTAATATAATTTTCTTCACAAAAATATTTTTTTAAATTAAAGTAGAATTTGCAACACTGGCCACATATTCTCCCATTTGGTCATAAAAACCGTTAATAATATGAAATTGAATGTATTTTTTGAATTTTTTCATATTATTTGTAAAATTATAATTAGTTTCATTATACAAGTTATAATTGTATTTTCACTATTTTTCTCCAAAATAGAAAATTTATTTTATAAAATGTCAGTCAACTTAATTTATTTTATTTAGTATCAATTTTTTTTTAAAAAAAATTCTGCACCATTCAGATATTTGATTTCTACCTATCTAAAAAAGTAGTAAAAAAATTCTAAAAAATGAAAAATTTGATTTGCAAGTACATATTCATATTTTGATCATGTTGAACGGTTCGGATCGATAGTTTGGATTTTGAAAACTCAAATATTGAGCCGTTGCATAGAGGCCCTCTATGCAACCCATAGCACCGTAGCCATACTCATTATCATGACTTGTAAATATATAATAACTTGAAAATCACATATGCTAATCTTATTTCCATTTTTTTTATATATTTTTCATATTATTTGTTGTACATGCATTATTTTTGAAATATTATTGAAAATAATTACATCAATGACAAGAAATGAAAACTTAATAAAAAAAATTACTACTAAATCTAAATATATTTATGTTCACATTGTCCGTACGTAGGTAATTGAATGATTGTAACAAATTTTATCTTATTTAATACACTTAATTGACTAAAAATATAATGACTTGTAAATACTAAATATATCATAACAAATCTTCTCTAAGTTCCTATCTTCTATCTCTCTGTCTATGTTAATTTTGCTCTATTTCCAGCCGCAATTCCTTACAAACCAAAATGAAAATTGAGTGTCAGTTGCTGAATTATATTTCCCTTCTTTAATAAGATCATCAATTTTTTGGTGTTCCCTCCAAAGATTTTCGGCAAATTCATTTCTCCCTCCAAAATTTTCGGTGTTCCCTCCAAACTACCGGTTTCCCTAAATCTCTCTCCCCGCCCCTCAGCCGTAGCCCACTTCCCCAATCACTCTCCCCCTCTCAAATTACATCTTAGCCTCAATCCCTTTTCAGTACCTGCCCTCTCCATCTCGCAAATTGTGATTCTGATCCACAACCCCCAAACCCTCCCCCCACCGCTCTCTATCTCTCGCTTTCTAAGCCCGGGCACCCACACTTGAGTCCCACCGCTCTCTCTCTCTCTCTCTCTCTAAGACCGAGCACCCAATCTGCACAGAAGGTATTTGTGGAAATGCCTAAATGGGAAGAACACTTAACACGACCAAAGTCAGTTGTGGAAATTACCATCTTTAAAAAGTGATTTTTTCCCCATTTTTTTTTGTTAATCGTCTGTTTCATTTGGTCAGTTGCTGCTAGATGCTAAATTCAAAGTCAATCCATTAAGTAGTTGATAGTTTCATAACGGTTGATAGTTTTATCTTGTCGTGCATACAAGGTGTTTGTTGAAATGACCCGCACCAATTAAGCAGTCGGTCCTTTGAGAGCCAAGGCGTCTTGCTGTCACACCAATCGAAGCCAAGGTAAACTCCTTTCACATTAACCGACTTTGTATGTTATTCTGAAATTTTATCAACACGAATAGGCCAGCACCTGAATAGGCACGTAATACATTTGAGAAACTGTAATTAAGATGGTGCATTTACTAGAACATTTCTTGTTAGATGTATTTTCAGTGAGGCATTTACTCAAACAACTTGCAGGCTATGTTATATTTGGGTGCTAGTTATTTAATTATTTAAACTTTTGATCTTTTAGTTAACCATGATGCACCACCAACTATAATTGGTGGTAAATCCAGAAGAAAAGGCAATGGAGGCAGTGATTGAAGCTGACAGTTATTCAATTCTTCAATTATAAGTTTACATGATTTTGTTTGCAATTCAGTAAATTTTAACCAATAAAAGTTGTGTTTTTTCCTACTTTTTCTATGCAGCTGTAAATATGGAGTCGAAGTATCAACAACTTCTTACTTTTTAAACAAATAATTAAGTTTTTAATTGAGTAAAATTTGAGTCGAAGTGCCTGAGCCTAATCTCTGAGCTTAATTGGTATTCTTTTTTTCTTTCTCATCTGATTTTGATAGTTATATATGGTTGGTCATGTCCTGTAAATAAAGTAGAGTCATAAAGACCTATGTGCAAAATTGTGAAATGAGGGCATGACAGTGATGTCATTACCCTGAAATTCTTGAATTCATGAGCTCATAAGGATGCCCTATGATTTTCACTAATTCAACATATTGTTAAAGTATTGATTTATTATAAAAATATGTAAATAGAAATAAAAACAAGGTTCCCTTTGTAAAATGTCCTAGAACCAGTTATCTGCAAGGCTATGAACAGCCTAAGAGGACTTGAATCCTCCTTGTGAGCTTGCTGGTACAAAAGAGGTAACAACAATGCATAAATCTAAATAAATAGAAACCAGGGACTAAAGTGAATATTTTTGTGCATAGGCACTGACAGGGAACTGAACTTGCATGCCTCTATGATTTTGATTCCTTTTTGATATTGTCTTCTTTGAGCTTGGGACTTTTCAGGACCTGTAGCTACTTTTAGTATTTTATTTGGTTTTGAGCAGCTTTGAGGTCAGTAGGCATACCAGTATGGTGTCTATTGCTTTGTCATGGGGATGTTGTATGGGTCAGTGGCCATGCTTAAGGGCTGCTTACACTTATATACATGTTTCTAGGGTTTTGACAAAGGACATTATTCACAAAATCAAAGAAGACAATATCAAAAAGGAATCAAAATCATAGAGGCATGCAAGTTCAGTTCCCTGTCAGTGCCTATGCACAAAAATATTCACTTTAGTCCCTGGTTTCTTTTTATTTAGATTTCTGTAGTTACTAGTCAACTAGCCCTAATATGATTATCCTAACTCATCTTCCACTGTCCTTAAACATAATCAGCTTTGCAAATGAAAACCAAACATGCCGAAAAAAGGATAAAACAAATGGAAGGTACAAGTATCCTAATTCTTTGTTTTAACTATATGCTAGGTGAGACGCCCAAAAGATCAGATGTGTTGCTCAGTAAAGTCTGTCGAACAGATAGGAATTTTATTTTAATTATATTTTGTATAACATTTTGCACAGTTTCATTCAGCTATCCTAATACCAGCAAAGAAGAGGTCCGCATGAACATGACTTGCAATGGAAACAAAAAAAGTGCAGCTAACTTCAAGATGGTCACTACGTACCCTTGTTTCATTAGTGAGAACTCTTGACCAGATGCCTCAAGAGGTACATATTATTTTCAGGAGCTTTTGGTAAATGTTATTTCTGAAGGTGAATTAGATGTTCTATTCTTGTCCTGTGATACGGTCCAATATATAAGCTTGAAATTGTGCTGTCTTCTTTGCATCTCCTGTTAAGTGAAGGATTGGCTTGATTTGTATATTGATAGCAAGGTTTGATTAGTCTAATTAAAGTGACCTTTTTGTGTAATCTGAAAAATTAACAACCAATGCTGGATTGTTTCAATTATGGCCGATAGTTGCAAGAAAGCAGGAAAAAATTTCTAAGGGTATGTTAAGATATGATTTGCTTTGTTTAGTTAGTATGAATGCAACTTAATTATTGCAAATGAAGCATTGTTTTATCTGAAATTTTCTAAGGGTTTTTCTCATTGCAGATTTGGGTATATCTGAAGGAAAAATGAAAGGTGTACTCCAATTATTTGTATTCCGATCAGCACTGCAATTTGTATTATGTCAGCAGCACGAAATCAAACTACCTAATGCACTTTCATACATGAATAACTATTGTAAAAAATGCAACCAATGCCTTGAGAACAATCTTTAGCAGTTTTTGCAAACATATCGGTAATTCTTTGTGTCATGTGTTGCATGAGAATTTGCCAACCATATAAAGTTTGTTTGTATAATTATAATAAACACAATATATATATATATATATATATATATATATATATATATAGAGGAGGGATCCACTTACAACAAATTTGAGTTACAACATTCATTTTTTTCATTTTCAAAGTCCAAATCGTCGATCCAAACCGTTCAACATGATCATCTAAATAAAATGTACTTGCAGATCAAATTTTATATTTTTTTGAATTTTTTTACTATTTATTAAGATGGGTACAAAATTCAATGGTCTAAGTATGGCTGTTTTTTGTAAAATACTTAATAAATAGTAAAAATATTCAAAAAAATGTAAAATTTGATCTGCAAGTACATTTTATTGTGGAGATCATGTTGAACGGTTTGGATCGACGATTTGGACTTTGAAAATGAAAAAAATGAATGTTGTAACTTTGTTGTAACTCAAATTTGTTGTAAGTGGATCCCTCCTCATATATATATATATATATATTGGATATGGAACTTGTTAAAGCATAACTGCATGGTTGAAAATAATAACAAATTGATTAAGATGGCTATTATTTGAATTCTCATAGGAGAAGGCAATTAATGAAGGAGCGAAGGCAATTAATGAAGGCTCTACTTATCGCTTGCTCGTCCTCTCAATAACTTTCTAATGTTCATTCTCAAGCCCAAAATTTCAAGATTCTACAATTTAAGTTTCCGAATTATTTGTGTATCTCATTTATTTTGTAATATACTGCTCTAATTCCTTTTGCTATGATTTACAAAATATATTCAATTTGAAAGGAGAGATCAAATTTCCTTCTAAATTTGAACAATATTAAGTAGGATGTGAACAAATTAATATACTGCTGTAATGTATCCCTTGCTGTAATTTACAACAATATATATTCAATTTGAATGGAGAGATCAAATATATACAAGAAGTAACTGTCCAGAAGTTCAATACTTGTTGCAAGGGTAGGCCCATGCAACAAATAGTTCTCAAAAATCGTCAAAACTTGTTGCATGGGTTACCCTTGCAACAAATATTTCTCAAATAATCCTCCAAACTTGTTGCATGGGTTACCCTTGCAACTGTTTAGTCTAGATTCTGGAGATTTGTTGCAAGGGTAAGCCCATGCAACAAATAGTTCTCAAATACTTGTTGCATGGGTTACCCTTGCAACTGTTTAGTCTCAATTCGGGAGACTTGTTGCAAGGGTATGAGATGAGTTGTTGCATGGACATTCATTAAAATATACTTTCTATCTTTGCTGGCGGGTCACGGGTCATCAAATATTTGTTGCAAGGGTAAATAAGAAGCAGTTGCAAGGGTAACCATCAGACTTATTGCATGGGTAACTGTTGCATGGGCCACCCTTGCAACAAGTTTGACTGTGTCAGAAATGCCAATATTTGTTGCATGGACACTACTTACCCTTGCAACAAAGATTTTTACCCTTGCAACAAACTCAGATTCTAGTAGTGGTACATTGAAAATCAAATTCAAAACAATTTTCATGCATGAAAATGATACAAGTGATGTTGAAGAAGAAATAGATGAAATAATAATGACATAAATGAGACCGAAGTATAGGATATAATTCGGGACTTAGACGATATCTAGAGTATCACAACTATCGAGTAGACTTAGAGATTATGTGACCTATACCGTTCAATACCCTATACAAAATTTTGTTTCGTATAAAAAAATTTCGCCTTCATACCAAGCATTCCTCACAACCATAGCAAAAGAAATATAACCGAAAAATTACCAAGAGGCCGTCCAAAGACCAACTTGGAATAAAGCAATGAAAGAAGAGTTAAAAGCTCTTGAGAAAAATGAAACATGGGTAATTGTCCAATTACCTAAAAATAAAAAATCCGTTGGATGCAAATGAGTTTACAAAATCAAATATAATTGTGATGATACCATAGAACGGTATAAGGTAAGGTTAGTGGTCAAATGATTTACACAAACCTATGGTATAGATTATAATGAAACTTTTGCACTGGTTGCCCAAATGAATACCGTTAGAATTTTATTTTTCATTGCCGTAAATAATGGTTGGAAATTTTCCACTAACCATAAAAAAATTGTCCTGCCAGCTCTTATATATTTTTATGAGCGCTACAAAATGCCATGCCCCTAAAGACATAGATGCTAACGCCGAATTTTTTTTAATATCCAACATTAAATGAAAAACAATACAATTACACAAGATTTTTCAAGAATTTTAAAGAAGTCCAAGCCGCCGAAAACCACGGCAGCTGAATTTTTTATTGGGCCACTCAGATTCTCGGTGGCCGAAGTTTTTTTTTTCCTTTGAATAGTTGTTAATTTAAAATTGAGTAGTTGTTTATTTAACGTATTCTGCATTTTAAAGGAATGAAGTTATGTTTATATGTTGAAATTGAGTATTTTAAATGTGTGGCGATATTCTTTTAATTGTTATACAAATAAAACATAACGGCAAATGTGAATTGTGTTTTATAACAATATTGTGACGATATTTTTTGGATATATGTTTTAGTTTAAATCAATGTGAGATATCCATGTTAAATTTTTACAAAAGAGGCATACAAATAAGATATAAATTCTACAAAACATAAAGTATCAAACATAAACAAAACAAACATAAGATAATTCAAACATAAAACACCAAACATAGTATACCAAATATAAATACTACAACACTACCATAGTAAACTAAGATATAGTGGCGACCACGACTAGAGGGGGGCCACAGTCTAGCACACACTCCCCTTTTTTCTCTATTGGGTAGGCCCCGCCAGCGGTCCTGATCAGGTGTAACGGTCTCGGCCTCGGTCTCCATGCTCAAACGAACTGCGGTATCCCAGACATTCTCATCCTCACCCCCAGTGACTGGCGGGGGCGTATGAAAAATGGACTCTGCCAACTCAGTCGCATAGTCAGGCTAAGTCTGTGACCCGCTGCCACTGGTCTCTGCATCGTGTAGTCTCTCTGTATTATATTGTTGTTGTCGCGGAGGCCGATATCTCAATCCGAATGTCCTAGGGTCTACATAACCGGATCGGGCATATCTTATTGCTCGCGAGCTGCCGGCTGTTCCGCCTGATGATATTATTCAGCCCATAACTGACTCTAGTCTCTACCCTATATCAAGTGATTAGTCTTGTAATGAACATGTTAATTACAATACAAATGTAATAAGTAATAAAATGATAATGAATAATCGTAGTATAACTTACTGGTGCAGCCTTTTTATCTCAAATTAATTAACAAAATTAACACTAATTAACACTAAGTTATACTAATTATCACTAATTAACACTAATTATCACTAATTAACACTTCTTAACACTACGTTATACTAATTTTGGTACATTTATAACAAATCCTAATAATTTATAACCATTTTGGACCAAAAATAAATTTGAAAAAGATAGAGGGCCTTACATGCAAAAAGGTAGAGAGGAAGAGAAAATCTGGAGAAAAGAGAGAAAGTGAGGAGAGAGTAGAGAATTTGTTAGAATGATTTTTTTGAAAAAAATGGACCTCTGCCCACATTTTTATAAGCACCCGAGCCGCCTAAAATATCTGCGGCTGAATTATTTATTCGGCCGCTGAGAATCTCGACGGTCAAAAAAAAAATTAGCCGCAGAGATTTTTGGTGGCTTGGTCATTTTTAAAATTCTGAAAATTTTTTGGGGATTTGTATTATTTTTTATCTAATGTTGGATATTAAAAAAAATTCGGATTCTAAATTCATGCTTAAATTAAAAAAAATGTGTGACGAGCTGTGGACAAAGCATTATACAAAACATATTAAAAAAAATTAATAGATTTTACATCTTGTCAAAGCATTATACAAGTACATAGAAGAAAGTGTGTTTTTTAAATTTATATTTCAAAGTGAAAGATAAGTCATCAGTCAATTGGATTAAATTCTCATATCCGAAAATCAAGAATAATTTTTAAATAGCGTGATTATCATATTACGTTTTTTTGTTTCATAAGTCCTATTATAATTAATTAGATTTTCATATTAACATTGATAGAACAATATTTTAAATGATGATTATTGATAGAAATTTAGTATGGTAAATTTTCTTTAAATTTTATTTTTGTTGTTCTCAAATTCCGCTTTCAAAGATCTTTAAAATTACTTTTATGTTCCAAATGTGGATTCAGGCCGAACACGAAAGTCGTAGGATTTTCTATTACGTTTCCAACGGATCTAAATTCCTCTTGATTGGATTTTGTGCAGAAAATTTATGATTAAATTAGTCGACGGAGGTCTGCAGTTCCGAATCAGAACTGTTTTCTGACTCATGACTCATGCATGCACTTTATTTAAATTTCATGGGATCGAGATGACAGAGAATGGGTTTGTATTGACTCATGCACTTTATTTAAATTTCAATAAAATCACCTTGGCAGCAACTCCCAAGTTTCTCAAAAAAGACAATACATGCCTGTAACCGGTGCTAAAAATAACCTTGGAAATTAAATAATAAAAGAAACAAAGTAAAGCAAACCAATGATATATAGTGCGGAGTTACAAGGTACTGTTGAATAAAACTTCGTAGCAAATCATAAAAACAAAAGACAAACAAGATAGAACACTAAAAGGAATGACAAACAAGGAAGAAAAAATAACTCCTTCATAACATGCATGGTAACGCCACTTTTCTCTTGTTCAATTTAGAAGCCCCGAATAGTACTGTGAAAGTTAAAGCATCATGAGCTCGGGGGAAATTTGTAGGCATAAACTGCATAGAAAGATTGTACACATGTAAGAACTAGAAGTATCAAAGCAGCGACGAGAGAAATTGCTGCCCACGGACTGCTAAAGTAATCACGAATCAAGTTTGCTCGATGCCTGTGCCAACTTGATCCAATGTATCTGTTCACTTCACTGTATAATTCCGCCAAATAGTGATCTTTCCCACAAAAAATACCTTCGGTGGCCTGGTTGATGAAATGAGCCAACTCCTCTTCACTACCTAGCCAATTCTCAATGATTCCGCACTCTTGTAATATTGTCACATCATTTGGTGTGTTGACTAGATTATCCATAAATACTACAAACCTTGCAAAGGGTGAATGCTCTTTGCCATATTTGGTTTCTTCAAATGCTATAAGGTTTGCAAAAGTAGGCTTAGTGTCATCGGTGATTTCTAGTCTAGGGATTTTCAAGACACCATATTCAAATGATATGTCCAGCATATGTTTCGGGTTGCTCTTTGGTTTGAATTTTAGGCCCTTTTGTTTGAGCTCCGTGGCAGAAGGGATCACCCAGGATATATTCCCGGTAGAATTCGGCAATGCCACTGACAAGCTTTGAGAAGTTGAATGAGGAGATCTTCCTCTGAGCACCATTGAACAAAACCGATGAAACAATCCTTTGATAATTCTATTGGCGCAGAACATTCTGGAAAGAATAAATGATTTGGAACTCACTACAACTGGTTTATCTGGCTGGGGCACTAAACAGTGGTAACAGAGATGGACCAAATGATGAATTTCAGCTGGAGGGTCTATGGACTTATTTACTAGGCTGATGTTAGAAATAATACTAACAAGCTGATCAGTAAAAATATTCATTACATCTTCTTTTTTAAAACAAATCTTGTACAACTTCTCAACTATAAAGAAGGGAATTTGGTTCTCTAGAAGTAGCAAATCACAAAATATGAAATTAGTATGCCAGCCAACCTCAGCAATATATAATTGGAATTGTTTTCTGAACCTCTTAAGAAGTACTTGAGCACGAAGCATCCATCAAGCAGCATCAGCTTTACAAATGCATTGCTGTCAAGATCATCAAACGTCTCACTATAACACCTCCGTGCTCTCGTTTCCAACAACTTCATCTCTGATATACAGAGATCCAAACTTATGTGGTCCCCACGAGACAAGAAATCCTGCAAGAACCGCCTTTTTTGTTCCTCCAAGGCTTGAAAGTGCTTTTGACCATGGTGGAATGGGCCAATGGAGATGACAGATGGCTCGAAGAGATTCTTCTTGCTTTGGGAAATGTTATGTGGTATCCGAAAGATGGTGAAGTTCTTTGCCTGGTCCGTATTGGCCCTTAATGTGTCGAGTTCATGTTGCAGAGAGGCTTCGAGATCTTCAACTATCGGGGCTTCTGACAGAGGGGAGGCTTCAAGTTGCATTGATTCAGACAGAGGAGGGGCTTGGACATCTACAACTATCTGGGCTTTTTCCATTAATATTTTGTGGTGAATGGAAGAGTTTTGGTTCAACTTGAACAAAACGACCATTAACGTTTGTATTTATATTGATCATTAGTGTGGCCCCATCACCCTCTTCTAATTATTGTGCATACATTCCAACAGAGCCCTTGCATTGTTGAAAAATCTTTCCTGGAATAAAGGTCTAACAGTGAGCCACGAATTGCACAATGAATTCAGAGAAAGTTAAGTCTTCCTAAATTCCATAACTAAATTTTCCCGAAAAAGTAATGGACCAGCTCCGTGAAAAAAAAAATGTTCCAATGCTGATGCTTCTTTTCGTTATCTTAAAAAGTATATGATATTCTGATATAAATTAATTTTGTAATTAAATTAACCAGTCTCTTTAATTTGAAAATATAATGCAAAAATAATGATGAATTACGTCAACTATTATTAGTGTGATCTTCTTATTTCATGCACCTGAGAGAAATAATTGAATTTCAAAATCACTGTTTTTCATAATAAAAAGAAAATGAAAACAGTGATTTTCAAATATCCATAAAAAATAGTAAACAATTTCCAAAGAATGTAAAATTTGGTCTCGAAGCACATTTTAATATGGAGAACATGTTGAGCACTTCAGATCGACTATTTGAACTTTGAAAATTATAAAAACAAATTGTTAGCACCAAGACTTTGGTCATACCACTTTGATCTATCTTTTGATGTTGATATGCTACCGTTGAAAACATTTTAATGCGATATAAGTAAAATAAAAACTTTAATTGAGACAGTAAATAACTGAATAAAAAACATGTTGTCAAGTATATTACAGATATCTACTGCTTTTAGTATTGCTAAGAGTAATTTAATCTAGATTTATCATTATTTTATAGAATAATTATTTTAGTACCCACAGTTGAGTACCCGCATCGTACCCGCACTTAATTCATTCCCAATTAACTATCATAATTGTAAGCGGTCCCCACAACTACCAATTAACTAATTTACATATCTTCCAGTTTGAATTTTAAATTTCCCTTTCTCTCCGTTTCTTCCTTTTTCGAAGCTTCCGCGATTTTGAGGCGATTTTAGATCGATTTCGAGGCGATTTGGAGGCGATTTGGAGACGATCATCTAGCGATTTCGAAACTGGAAGCAGGGATTTTTCAAAAAAAGTGTGGGTACGGTTATTTAAGGAAAATTCATATATCATATATGTAGTTCATTGTATAGATATAAATACTTGTATTGTATAGGTATAAATACTTCACAATGTTTACTATTAATACTTGTAAAATAAAATTACAGTGTTGGAACGGTTGTGTGGTCCCCTAATGCGGGTACGACGCGAGAATTTTTCATATATGTAGTTCATTGTATAGATATAAATACTTGTCTTGTATAGATATAAATACTTCACAATGTTACTATTAATACTTGTAAAATAAAATTACAATTTTAAAACGGTTGTGTGGTCCCCTAGTGCGGGTACGACGCGAGAATTTTTCAAAAAAAGGTGCGGGTACAGTTATTTAAGGAAAATTCATATATCATACATGTAGTTCATTGTATAGATATAAATACTTGTCTTGTATAGGTATAAATACTTCACAATGTTACTATTAATACTTGTAAAACAAAATTACAGCTTTGGAACGGTTATGTGGTCCCCTAATGCAGGTACGACGCGAGAATTTTTCAAAAAAAGTGCGGGTACAGTTATTTAAGGAAAATTCATATATCATACATGTAGTTCATTGTATAGATATAAATACTTGTCTTGTATAGGTATAAATACTTCACAATGTTACTATTAATACTTGCAAAATAAAATTACAAGTGCCGACAAAAAAAAATTGGTTTTAAATACTTGATATCTTAAGTATAAATACTTGATGAATTACTATTAATATTTGATATCTTAGGTATGAATACTTTCTATTTTGTATGAATACTTTTCATATTTGAATATTTAATACTTTGAAAAATATGTAAAAGTATGTCATCATGGATCTCATTTGAAAGATAAAATTGTGTAGAACGCGTTCGTGGTTTTAAATTTGTAAATTTCCTCATAGATCGTCCCAAAAATTGATTAGATTGAACGGAGAAAAAAAAAACTACCTTGAAAAACGTGTAAAATGAGTAGGTATTGTGTTCAGTTTTTTTTTAAATACTTGATATCTTAGGTATAAATACTTGATGAATTATATATGAATACTTGATAATTTAGGTATAAATACTTTCCATTTTGTATGTGAATTAATTTAAGTGCGGTCCCCAAAAACAGTTATGACAGTTTAGGTGCGGTCCCCACAAACCGTTATGGCAGTTTAGGTGCGGGTACAGTGCGGGTACTCAACTGCGGGTACTCATATCAGCTTCCTATTTTATAACCTCCAAAGAAATGGTTTATTATGACTCACCGTGTAGAATGAGGAATCTGCACTGGTCAGTTTTAATCTCCACGAATCTTAAAGACCCACGTGCATTCCACTTGTGGCCTGAAAAAACAATCGCACGGCTGAGATTGCATACAGTGATGGAGTACTACAGAGGATACGGAACTAGAGGCCTCCGAGTATATAGGCCTGTTATCTCAATCAAAAATAAGAAAAGAAAAATCAAACCTTCGAAGTGTTTTCAAAAGTGAGACTTTATCAAGATTTTTCTTAGTACTTTGAGGCCATGCAGGAAGAAAAATGAGGAAATTAACCTAAACTTTTCTTTATAGAATCGTTCAAACAAATTAACCTAAACTATAATCCAAAATTTAGTATTTTTGTTTAAATTTAACTATGAAACTATAATTGTTCATGTTTGCTTCAAAAAAATTATATCTAATACAGTATACAATAAGTTATGAAATAATAATTTCTATAAAACAATCTAATTACGTCAAGTACATTTCATAATATGTTGAAATTTCAGAATAGACAAATCTTAAAAAATATTTTGATGCACGTCTTCATATGTTGAAATTTTATCGGTGATTTAAAACAACAAAAAACTGTAATCTAAAAAAATGAAAAGAATTATATATTTACATGCGAACAACTATATTACTTTAATTATAAGAAATATAAAATAGTTTGATCTAATTGAATAACGTTTACGAAGTTGATATATTAGTCAACAAAGTAAAGTTATGCGTATTATAATTTCTATGTACCATGCAAATGCAATCAGCATGAAACTGACAACAGTTTTTGCTTGTGTTAAATAGTTTGTATTTCTTAATTATGAAAGAAATTGTGCATACATATAATATTTTAGAATTCCTATATCTAACTTGCTATTTTCAGAAATCCCACATCTATAATAATTTTGGAAATACAATTATTTCTCTTCCAAAATTATTGTATAATGATCTGGTGTAAAAATAAAATCATTACAAATAAACTATGCACATTTATATATGATCTCAAAATTTAGTCAATGTTGGACTCATTCTATTTGTATACATGAGATGAATATTTAGAAAATAATTTAAATCCAACTTGATATGTATAGTGAGGTTTAAAGACACCTTAAATATTTTTTCAATCCTATAAAAATGATTTACTGCAACCAATAAAAAAATGCGAGCTTATATGCAAAATTTGATATTAATTGTATTTTTGCGTTTCAAAACTAATGTTAGACTTATTTTGCTCTCAAAATGAAATATATATACTACGAAATGAAGTAAAGCAATGAATTTCCATATCATCAAAGAGGAAAGATAAAGTAAAGAATAAAACATATGGGTGTCCACATTATGAAAAGCAAAAGTATTTCACTATTTCCTTGTCTTGCCATTATGCTCCACCTCTTTCGAATAATTAAATCTTCAAATTTACAAAAGAGAAAAGGAAATCAAAAGGAAAAGGTACCCCAGAAACGAAAGTAATATAAGTAATGAAAGAACTTTAGTTGCCAAACCACATTCTCCAACTATCCCCATTCTGATCTCTCTCTTGAGAACTTTATAAGGGCACGCTAGAAAAATTAGATATTACTTTGTCATTAGTAGAAATTAATTAGCCAATTGATTTTTTCATGCTTATAAAATTTACAATATATTATGAAAAAAAGAAAAAAAAATTATTAAAAAATATTTAAGGTTACAAATGGAATGAAATTGCAAACCATAGAGGACATGCAGCATAATTGAGTCCATCTATCACTAAAGCCGTAACCATTTTGAATGATAGTAATTGATTAATAAGGGTGCACCAGGACTGTTCAATAATTTGATATGTTTGTATATATAGTAATCCAGTCTAGTTGAAAGTTGTATATTTTTTATCTAAACTATGTATTTGAAAGCAAGTCGTTAAATGACTATGTATTGAGCTATATAGTTGATTCCGTTTTGTTTCTCTATTTTGTTGGCGTTGTAAATGAACAGACTGTCGGATGGATGTGATGGTGTAGTTTTAATCATGTCCCTCAACATGATGTGACAATGGTAATTATTCACTATTCATTAGTAGTCTTAATGGATAAAGATAGCGAACTACTAATATTTAGAATAATTGCATGAATCCTCCCACTCCAGTCCTTTCTCTGTAGCAAACGATAGAGGAAGGTTGTAATATGGTCCTCCCATTTTTAGTTCCGCACTAATTCCGCGTCAACCTTCATAGGTATAAATACTTGTAAGATAAAATATTAATACTTTGATGCGTAACTTGTTCTGATAATTCATTTTCCAGTTCTCTAATGGTCTCCGCATCAACCTTCCTCTAATGAAGTAGTTGGAACCATGTATCCCCGCATCAATCTTCCCTAATCATCCCGCGTCAACCTTCCTCTAACAAACACAGTCACCTTTATATGAATAAATAGTTTAGTCCATAGCTATAAATACTTGCAAAATAAGATATTAATACTTGAAAAATAATATATTAATATTTGATGTGTAACTTGATATGATCGAACGCTTGAAAATTAAATTTTGTACAATATATATACATATAAATAATTCAATGCATAGGTATAAATACTTGCAATACTTGATATTAATACTTTCAGACTTTCAGACCTCATCCAGGTCCATATGTAAAAAAATATCAAGTTTTGCAGTACCGCCAAATAGTTATGCAAATATTAATATTTTTAGAAACGTGTATGGTCCCCCCCCCCCATTTAGTTTGAGTGGTCCTCCACGGATATTTATGGTGCGGAGACGTTTGGGAGATTTGGTTGGGGATACAATTATTTACGTAAAAATTGTTCATCATAGGTATAAATAATTTTGTGCATAGGTATAAATACTTTCGTGCATACGTATTCATATTTTAGGAAAAAAAAATCAGCACTGAAGTTTTTGCGTTCCCCCCAGTCAGATATGGTAGTTTTGGTGTGGGGACAGTGCGGGGATGTTTGGGTGATTTGGTTGGGGGACCATTATTTACGAAAAAAATGTTTACCTTATATGTATAAATACTTCCGTGTATAGGTATAAATATTTTTGTGCATAATAATTAATACTTTAGAAAACAAAAATCAGCGTTGGAGTTTTTGTAGTCCCCCTGGGTCCAGACAGTTATGATAGTTATGATGAGAGGACAGTGCGGGGACTAAAGTGTGGGGACTGTTATCAGGTTCTGAATATTTAATGAGTAAAAATAAGTACGGATACGAAATCCTAGCAGTACGAAAAGCAAAAGTAACAAATGGCTAGTCGCTCAAGCAATGAATGTACGAAACCCATACTAAACCAGCAATTAACCCATATTTTATAAGCCCCAGCAAATTAAAGGAGACGATGAATATTAATTGTAGAAAGTAACAAATGGCTTGTCGCTCAAGCAATGAATGTACGAAACCCATACTAAACCTGCAATTAACCCATATTTTATAAGCCCCAGCAAATTAAAGAAAACGATGATTGTAGAAAGTAACAAATGGCTAGTCGCTCAAGCAATGAATTTCCATATCATCAAAGACGAAACATGAAGTAAAGAATAAAACATATGGGTGTCCACATTACGAAAAGCAAAAGTATTTCACTATTTTAAGTCTTGGCATTATGCTGCACCTCTTTCGAATTATTAAATCTTCAAAAGAAAAAGGTACCACAAAACGAAAAGAATAAGTAAATATTATATTTGATCCTAGCAATAGTATTGAATTATATATTGCTATTTACTGGGATGTTTTGAGATTGCACTTGAGAGTAGGTTCGATGGGCATTGGACTTACTGTGGTTCGATGGGTTTAATCACCATCAATTTGCTTTAAAATTCATGCGTGTTTGTTTCAATTTTCGTGTGCACAACTCTTAAATTAGATCGGACGGTCTTCATGCTCGTTGAACCTAAAAGTAGGTCCAATGGGCATCGGACCTACTCCGTTCTCTTGAGATTGACATTGTTTCTAAACTACAGTAAAGAAATGAAAAAGAATGAAAAGATTTAGGTAGAATTGAAAACTAAAAATTTATTATCAAATGTTTTTCTTATACCACAAAGACAATACCTGGTTTTATATATATGAATCGGAAAATTATTATTATTATTATTCGATATTGGGCTAATGGGCATACTTTATTGTCCTTAGCTTTGAATATTTTACTTTTTCAGAACCGTCCAACGCCGCTCCGTGCATGAATTAAAGAGAAGTTTGGACTGGGCTGGGTCGTTATTGGGCTAATGGGCCATAGCATAGATGCCTAAGTCAACAGAACTCTTCTAAAATGGGCTTACTTCCCAAGCAACCTCTCTCTCTCTCTCTCTCTCAACTAAGTTAAAACTTGAAATTTATCAAAAAGTGTTGTTTAATGTTCAGAGAGTAAAATTGAATTTCTGAATTTTCCATGACAGCTGGTTTCTATTGCATCATTCTAACCATTTTGAATAAATGATGCAACTCAGGCGTCATCATTTTTCTTCACCATTTTCTGGGTTTTCTTCTGTTGTTTTGATTTGGTGTCCACTTTGGCACTCTTATATCCATTCATAGGACATGTTTTTTGTGATGACAAGTGGGGATATTGTTCCAGTTTAGTCAAATTATCACCAATTGCAAGTGACCGGGATGCTTTTTCGCGAGTAGTGAGAGGTACTAATTATTATGGTAGAGTATCTTAATTGGGACCCAATAAGCTTAATTTGAGTTTTATTTTTTCTACCAGCGTAATTTTGGTGCATAGTTGCTTTTGATTCACATTAGGACTAGTTAGCTTGATATTCTGAATTAACTATGTTAATTTAAAAGATGATATTGCCACATCTTGATTTATTTTCCAAAATGCAGTGCTTGTGTAAAATTGGCCCTGATTTACTTTTTTCACTCGTGCAGTGAAATATATAAATGAAATCACAAAGATATGTATTATAAGAGCCTCAAGAGATGATCACCAAAAAATTTGGGCTGCTATAACCATGGTGCGCACTATCGGAAGGTGCCCCGTTTTGTTCAACTTATTAAACTTAAGTGGTAAGACTTTGTCAACATTGTCGTACTCATGGTTTGGAAACTCAGCTGAGTCAACTCGGTATCGGTCAGGTCCAATCCGAGTTTTCCAACCTAATATTACTGGCACAATACCAATGTAATATTAGTACCACTTAATGTGTAGTCATTGTAAGATATCATACTTGCTCGAATTAATTAGGCTGTGTGGTTTTTATGGCTAGATTTCATACCATGCATGCATGTTGCTGTTCTCTTTCCATCAATTAATTAGCAAAAGGGTAATATATAATTAATACCTATATCTAACCAAATTTCCGTCAAGTCAGTGTATACATACAACCATACATATCATGCAATATTGTTCTAGAGTGAGGCTACGGTGCTATGCATAGCACGGATGGGGTCCGTGCTACGGCTTAAAATTTAACTTTTTAAAATCCTAACGGTCGATCCGAACCGTTCAACATGATTATAAAATGAATATGTACTTGCAAACCAAATTTTACATTTTTTCGAATTTTTTTTACTATTTTTTCGAAAATCACTTGATCTGAACATTCTGGACCATCCAAAAACAGCCTATCTAAAAAAATAGTAAAAAAATTCGAAAAAATGTAAAATTTGGTTTGCAAGTACATATTCATTTTATAATCATGTTGAACGGTTCGGATTAACCGTTAGAATTTTAAAAGTCAAATTTTGAGCCGTAGCACGGACCTCATCCGTGCTATGCATAGCACCGTAGCCTCACTCATTGTTCTATATATCTATATTTATACGGAATTTTTTTTGTTGGTTTATATGAATCTCCAAGCTAACACAAAGCCAACCAATAAAACTCAAAAAGACTACCCACACTTGTCCAGAGACAATATTACTCTATCAATTACAACGAGGAACAATCATTAAAAAGGATAAATAAGAAATACAAGTGGGAGTCAGATTTGAGCCCGATAAGGACTTGATCTATGTAAAATATTATATTGTCTTACAAAATTTGAAAAATATTTATAATATAACTATTTTTCGTATTTTTTTTTTACATTTTGATTGAAAAAAATTGTACAAGAAAATGAGTTCTGTACCAACTAATTTTTCATCAAACCTAGAAATGCACATTGCATTTAGTGAAGCTTGTTTAATTCAATTTATATGTATTAGTTTGTCAAAATATGTCGGGTTGCTGAACTAAAAGTTTTTTTATTTGTAATACATTTTTATAAAATATTTTATTTACTTATTTTATAAATTGTATATTTTGTTAATTTAGAAATTTAATAGTTATAAGTTCCTTTATGTTTAAATTTAAACAAAATTAATTGTTTTATTATATTTCTTAAAAAGTGATTGAAAATAATAATAATAATAAAAAAAATTAGCCTCACACTCAAGAAAATGAAACCACCTTGAGAGGTGGATTAGTTTAGACCAATTTAGGCTAGACTAAAGGTCGGTTTATTCAATTTTAGTTCGGCTCAATTAAATCACGTTTGATGGAATAGCTATGATCTAAAGCCCTTATTCCACTGTTTATTCCACAATCAAACATTACCCCAGAGACTAACCGAATTTTGAAAGTAAAATGGATAAATTTGATCAATTTTACTGCATCAACGTTGAAATTAAACATTTAACGTGATAATTGAGTTGAAAATAAATATATGGAATCATGCTCCTGAATGTGGGTCCCACAACAATGATGTTTACTTTAATATTTGAATTATAAATATGTATAAATTAAAGGTGAAACAATGAAATTAAATGATCAAATTGAAAAATTATAAAAACTTAAAATTTTATAATTTGAACTTATAATTTTGTACTTCTTAATTTTACAATTAAGTATTAACTTTGAAATGTAAATTGTATAATAATAATAATAAAAGCCAAATTAAGAAATGTGAGAACTGAATAATTAATATTTCTATTACATAAATGAATAATTATAAATATTGCAAAGAAAGTAAATTACAAAAAAAAAAAATGTAACATCTCTCCTTGTAGTCATGGCACATATTAAGGACAATGACATTTTGTCAATAAATTTGGAGAAAGAATATTTTATTTGTTTGTTTTAAAAAAATAGAATATTTTATAATTTTTCCTACTCATAAACTATTCATTAGTTATAATTGTATCGCCGTCAAAATATTTTTTTCTATATAAAAGAGCTGTTTGTATATATATATATATATATATATATATATATATATATATATAGAGTCCGGCTAAATTGCTGCCGGCAGCATTCTGGACAGCTGCTGCCGGGGGCATTTCGGTCATTTCCGGTGTTCAAACAACAAATCCGAACCGTTCAACGTGTTCTAAATATTAAAATCTACTTGGAGACCAAATTTTACATTTTTTGGAATTTTTTTACTATTTATTAAGCCACTTTGAAAATTCCAGATCACATGGTCCAGAATTTTGTTGCACTGTTCACCCGGATCAGCCAATTTCAAAGTGGCCTAATAAATAGCTAAAAAATTCCAAAAAATGTAAAATTTGGTCTCCAAGTAGATTTTAATATAGATTGAATATCTGTATAAAAAAATTTGTTGTTTGAACACCGGAAATGACCGAAATGCCCCCGGCAGCAGCTGTCCAGAATGCTGCCGGCAGCAATTTAGCCGGACTCTATATATATATATATATATATATATGATGTAATGGTGAGTCCGGCTACTATAACACTAGTGTCATTTCAAACTAAATAACACCACATCTTAAACCATTGGATCTACTTTAATATTCGTGCAAGACACTAGTGTCATTTCAGCCCTATCTTGTGCACGAATATTAAAGTAGATCCAATGATTTAAGATGTGGTGTTACTTAG
>SWLB01000102.1:32500-60000 GCA_011114355.1 Carex littledalei | reverse complement strand
GAAGGATTATCATTTATCTCCACAATAATATTTTTGTGCCAGCACTTGTTTTTCATTCTACAAAATTATGCATTTTACAACTTAAAAAGTACAATTTTCTGGTGCTAGTACAAGAGTTTCACACCTATACTGGTACTGAAACCAGTATCGACTCTAGTGCCAACACTGGCGCCAATTCCTGTTGGTGGTTGTTATGCTCATTTAGATATAAGAGTATTAAACGTATCTAACTTTCTAATGGAATGAAGATGGGTTTTATTTATACAAGTCATGTACAAGTGCTGTATGTAAAATTAAGACCATGTATTAATGTGCATAATTCAAACTTATTGACAGTATATGAAAATAGGTATTCCCGTAAGATGTGGCACTTGTACTTTGTTACTTTTAAGTAATCGATCTTTGAGGGGCTTGATGGAAAAAATCTTAGATACCTGGATGAGCGCCTAGAAGGTAAAGGAGGGGTTAGATGTTCAAATTTCTTCTTCTTCTTCTTCTTCTTCTTCTTCTTCTTCGGTTTCTCTGAGGGAACACTTGATGGAAAGCAGTGTTGGAGGTTGAGGAGGCCAAGCTGTTGCATCCTCTCCATGTTGGACTTGATCCTTTCCTCCCTGTACTTTTCGTAATCAACAATCATTGGAGCTTGATCTTGATCCATGGCTAGCAGTAGCAGGGTTTAGCTAGCTAGGGTTTAGAGATGATGCATTGATACTCTTTCTTTCTTGCTAAATGCTAAATGTTAACACTAAAACCCTCCCTCCAAAAATAAAATCTCTTTCTTGCCAAACCAGTTTGGAAGAGCAAGCCAGCTTGGAAAAATGTGGATCCAATTCCTTCCAAGGTATATATATATAAATTTATAATATAATATATAGATCCTCGATCTAGTACGTCTTCTTACATTGGAAAGGGAAAATCCGCACTTAATTTACACCATGTTATATATGCCCGCCTTCGACCGATGTGAATTGTGAATTTGTGATCCATGTATCAAAAATATGAAAACAAGTTATATTTATATTTTTCAAAGGGGAGGACTCAAATGCCTCATTGCTTCATGCTCTAATCGTATCTCAATATCTTTATTTATTTTCGATTTCAAAGTTCAAACAAAATATCCGAACTGCTCAACATGATATTCACGTTAAAATGTGCTTAGAGATCAAATTTCATAATTTTTGGAAATTTTTTACTATTTTTTAAGATAAATACAAAATTAATGTTTTCCAGGAAATTGTGGACCAAAAACAGTGATTTTGTATCTGTCTTAAAAAATAGTAAAATTTTTTTTTCAAAAAATATAAAATTTGATCTTGAAACACATTTTAAAGAAAGACGAGAGTTTAGAGAATGGAAGGTAAATCCTCTTTTTAATTCGGAAACGAAAATTTCTTTTTTTACTCTTCCAAATTGCAAATGAGACCAATCTAAATATCATTTTCTTTTTGTATATTTTGATTTTTAGAAACTTTTATAATAATATTTTTTTATGATAAAATTTTAACTACTCTGTATTTATTTTCTGAACAGATGCATTCAATTACACCGGCGTCTCTTGGCCTTCTCTTTTTAATTTTCTCTCTTGGCACTTTAAAGAAATGAAAGATATTGATCTGGCGATTATCTCCTTTGCTCTTCTCGTTTTTAACAAGATATCATATCTCCTTTGCTATTTTACTATTCATGTCTTGGGAACTACATTTATTTTGTTGATACCAGCAAATGCATAAATTTAATCAAAAAGTTGGATTAAATTGCAGGAGGTCGGTTTTCATGATGTCAGTTTAATTTTCAGTCCATGAAAATAAAAAAAGTTGTTGTATTACTTTAATTTGGTTATATTTTTTACGTTATTTTTATATGAGGAGGGTTCCAATGCCTCATGCCTTTCATACCTCATCATACCTCATGTTCTATATCTTCATTTTCATAGTCTAAATTGTTGTTCCGAACCGTTCAACATGATATCCATACTAAAATATGCTTGGGGATGAAATTTTATAATTTTTGGAAATTTTTTGCTATTTTTTAAGATGGGTAGAAAATCACTGTTTTTTAAACGGTCCAAAAACAGTGATTTTGTACCCATCTTAAAAAATAGTAAAAAATTTCCAAAAAATATAAAATTTCATCCCCAAGCATATTTTAGTATGAATATCATGTTGAACGGTCGGATCGAAAATTTGAACTTTGAAAACAAAGATATAACATATGATATAGATGAGGTATGAAAAAAATGAGGCATTTGAACCCTCCTCTTTTTATATATAATTTCATAATTAGTTCCACATAAGACCTTCACCTTTATTTTTTGTCTTTTAATTCAATTCAGTAGTATAATATATTGTATATATATTAAAATTGCAATTACATGCTTGTTATGTGATATATAAATCATTGCAATAAAACAATGCATGCGTGTAGCCCTAAAATAGTAGGCAATCATATCTCTGTATATTGCATGTCTTCATTTAGGTATTAACTAGATGCCTTGTTGCGGCTACGCCGCAACCGTTTCTTTTGTGTATGCTGAAGTACATATTTTATGCTGAAAATGTTTGTATATGTTACAAATTTTGCAGAAGCATTAAATATTTCTTGAGTTTGTATTCAAAGGTATATGTTACAAATTATGCTATATAGGTAAATACTTGTTTATTTTGTATGTACCAGGCGGTACCGTACCCAAAGGTAGCTCCAGTGGTTTGTAAGTAAGGAACATATATAAAGGTCAAAGGAGCTCTTGCTTGTATAGAAATATATACAAAGGTTTATTAGAGAGCAAATAAATATTTGCAAAAGTTTATTACACCACAAACTTATACGGTAAGCAACTAATTTTCCAAATAAATATAAGTACCATTAATTTTTAAAGTAGTCATTAATATTGGAAAATGTAAGTAAGAGTTATTATACAAAACATGTCACATATTTTACATGGAAATGTAAGTAAGATTTATCATACAAGACAAATTGCCACAAACATGTCATATATTAAGGTACAAAACAAATTGAGAAAGAAAGTCATTAACAAATTATCTGCAACTGTCTTACCAAAGCAATTACGTTGTCGTATGTCTACTAACAATTCATCCGATTTCATTTTGAAAACGCGGGCAACAACATCAGCTCGATCATTCGCACGTTGTCCATCCAATAGTAACCTACCAATCTCCGGCCATTGAGGGTTGCAAGTGAATGTGACGAATAAATCGGGAGGGCCAAAACATCGGCAAAGCGCAATAGCATCATGATAATTCTGGTGCATATAACGTGGGCTACCAACATGAGAAGCTGGCAAGACAATACGTTTGCCAACTTCATTTCCGAACATATCACCCTCAAGAACAGCGTTTCTTATATTGCAAAGTTTCTCACACCGAAGAATCGATTGATTTTTTTCAATGAAATCCAATCTGGCTTGTTGAACGAAAGCGTACCAATTGACAAGAATTTGCTGAAACAATCTACCTCCTTCGAAAATGGTTGTTGCTTCATTTGTTCGAGGATGCAAACGATAAGCATAGTATTCCGACATAGTGACAAATGTTCTGGCGGTCTTTTTCGCACCAGCAGTATCAGGGTTGTAATGTATGCATGGATGGTAACCATCTTCACCATATGGAAACAAAATAGGATATTGCAGTGCCATGAGAGAGGGATGTTCAGAACTGACACGCTTCAATCCCTGTGAACGGTGTTCGACGATAATGTCTCTGCCCTTTTGATCGGCTGATAAATCACCGACTACAAAACCCACAATTTCTGATGCAGTAGGTGCAGAATATTGATGAGAGAGATGATCCCTATCGGAACGTATGCGGATCTGAAACTCTGGTAAATTCGACTCTAAGTATCGATCACGTAAACAACGGAAATTGCGAACTAAAACATTGTGAGTGTCAAGCATTCTCATCAAGGACTCTACAAGTGTGGGACGTATTTCTCGAGTTGTTGACGTGACAGAGAAAGGAGCAATTCTATTCTGAAGCTCATGTTCGGTATCAAACACATATAGCTGTAAGAAAGATGGGCGGCAATCAAGTAATGGAAGAAGAGAACCTATGCGGTGGTAAACTTCACCTGAAATTCTGAACACGTAAGGAGCTGAGCCATTGTTTATACGTTCATCCACATGGCAACCTATAGAGGTCATTGAAAGCAAAGAGTTGTATGTCCTTATAAGGTCCCGAAAGTGGTTAGAATCAGCACAGCCATTTGGTGTTAGTAACAATTTCAGAAAATGAGGTGGGGGTTGCAGCAATGGCAAGCGAACTCGACCTTCCCGACAACAAAGATTGTAGCGAACATCATTTTTGGTAGATGTTGCTACGCAACGTTCTCTGTACCAGAAAAATGCACCGCAAAAACCGCATCTATATTCGGGAAACCCAACATCGAATACATTTGGACGGAGAACTGAATAGGAAAGCAAAATAAGAGATCAACGTTTGGGCAATACTGGAGACGATATGAGAGTAAAAATTAATGTAAGAAGAAAGTACGAGAAGGAATGTGGACACATTTTAAAAAAAAATGTGCGGCAACCTAATGTTGAAAGGAAAAAACATACACTGTCTCCTGCCTGTTTGCTTGCCTTTGGCAAGAGGCCCAGAATCTGGTGCATGATGGTTTGAGGACGATGCAGAAGTAGAAGGCCCAGTTGGCACATCAGAAGTAGGTGTATCGTCAGTGAGCATGCTGGCGCTCGTCAAATTTTGTGAGGAGCTGGAAATTCTCAGCGATGATGAAAGTAATATCTGTCTCACTCGATAAGGAACCTGCGCCGAGGAGGGAATGTCTGGCACACCACTCGACGATGATGGATCACCAAACTTTCGACGTTTTTGCATCCTTGGGAAAGAAGACAGAACATATGGTAATCGTTGACAAAGTAGGGAAATATAAATAGACATAAAATAAAAATATATGGAGGACAAATGATAAGTAAACGGTAAATGTAACAAACATCATAAGGAGAAACATAGGACAAGGAGGTTGAAAAAAAATAATGAAAATGAAAGTTAAGGAAAGTAGCTCACCTTGTAAAAGAATCTAGTCCAAACAACAATATCTTATTCACCGATAAGAAGCCTATGACAAACTGAAAATAAGAAAAGATACGTGAAATAGTATTTATAAATTTTAGAGTAAACAATCAGAAAGGTGACACATGAATTTAGCATGTAGAATTTAATTGCATAACAGAAGAACTCTAAATTTTTTAAGAACCTTTTTACTAACTTCAGATAGGTAGGGAAAATCATTCCTTTCAAATACTTTAATATATAATTAGATAAAGGAATTTTCAACCTACATAAAAGAACAGTAAAAAGGTTCTACAAAATGTAAACTTTCAGCTACAGATGCATTTTTATATTAAGATCATGTTGAATGGTTCAGTTCAATTGTTTGAACTCTGGAGATGATAATATTAATTCATAGTATGGACTAATATCCCCTATGTATGAAACCGTAAATTTCTGTTATGCAATTAAATCAATATATTTGTACGGAAATTTTGCAGGAGGTCGTTTGTTTGGGAAACCAATTCAGTTTTCATTTTTTTTTTGTTCTATACAATGGAAAAACAAATGTGTTTTAATAGTAGACCAATTGTAAGGGGGTAATCCTCAAGTGAGAAACCTTTTATAGCAAATAGTACAACTACTTTTTCCTGCTTTACTGTGTGTTATATATTGTTGGAGGTGAGTTGATTACCTTTTTGGTTGTTTTCGATGAAGTGGAATGCTCCGCAAATAATTGCCTTCTTGGGTCCTTCACTTCGTTGGGAGTCAGAATTACTTCAATAAAAGAAGTCATTATTAATAAATTCTTCATAAGAAAATCATAAAATTACCTGTTAGGAGTTCGTTACCTTGTTCGTGGTTTTCGTTTCCTCTTCTATCTCGATGTCCTTGTACTGACCGGTACGTTGCTTTCTTCAACTTGTCTGATGGACCATATCCAGATAACTTTGGCCAATGATATCTGATTAATTTTTTATTGCAATAAGCATTGTCAGATTAGGAGCACACTTGCAGTAAGCATTAAAGAAAATACACTTACATTGATGTAAAAAATGAAGATCTTGATTTTTCAGGAGCAATCTTTCCAGATCGATGATTAGGAACTAACTCAAATGCAACGAATTAGCCAATTTTCCCACAGAAAATCTGAAAAGAAGAAGTAAAAGTGGCCAACAATCAGTATCGTACGATTCATACCAAGTGAAGGTGAACAACACCAAATTTGGTAAATCACTGGAATTCTTGCCAAAATCTTTAAAGCCAAATTGTAAGTGCCTTTTAATTTATTAAAATTCTTATATTTCTATTTCTTCTACTGGAAAGAAGTAGATTAGAATTTTGTGAATAATTGAACTGAATTCTTAAAACAAAAATAGCTTCCAAACTTTATCTCCATTTTAAAAAAGTATCCAAATGGTTTAAAAATGTATATCATTGCTCTATAACCATGAACTGGTCAGGATAGCAGGGTACTGCATATTTGTTTTGCAGGGATTGTAGGAAGTAATTTAATTTATTTTAAATTAAATTATTATATAATGCAATGCAGGTAGATTCTTCAGATGACTGGGAGCTGGCATTATTGACATTGAAACGCTCGACATACCAAATTAAGATACAAAGTACTGACTCTGTTATCATTGAAGAGAAATATTCGTCTGAGCTCTCTGTATGTCCTTTTCTCCTCATTCTCTATCAACCAAAATTACTTTTTCTCACTATAGATGTAAACTGTTATTTTATTCCTTATAATTGTAGATGAAAGTTCCATATGGGTATTCTGCTGAATTTGTGTTGGTAAGTTCTGGTCGCATAAGTATTCCTTTTACCACAGAAGGTGTGTCTCAGCCCAATTCCATGGAAGAGGATGTTAGGTACTTTTCTAGTTACTTCGCAAGTTTACAATTGTTTTATAATTTTTGCAAGCAGTGCTTGATACTTCTTAGTTTGAGAGAGAACACAACATTTTTTGGGTGTCCAGTAAAGGCCCAGTGATAAAAATGAAGGTTGTGCCAAAGAAAAGACAACTGCTTGCTCCTTAGGGTCCAACTACTAAACCAAATTGTTATAATTAGTTTATGCTACTATAAAATCAACGCAAGAGCTCAGATGCTTGGTTTTAGTTCAACTTGAATTTAGAAGCAACATCATTTGGGTAGAGGCAAACATATCAACATAGAACATTCTGTTTCAAAAAAATATAGCTGATGTCTTGTACTATAGCAAATAACCAAGAACATGTGATGTAGTTTGCACAACATCTTTTGCTTTATAGATTCCTTTTCTCTATAAAGATCTAGAATTAAATCTTCTCATCATAAATAATAAACTTAATTTTTTTTTTCCTAGATCGAGGGATCTAATAGTGCTCACCATGAGAACATTTCAGAATAAGGTACCTCCTATTTATTAATCTTGTGGGTATCAGACAGATTCTCTACTGGCAAGTAGTGTACCATGACCAGTAATTGTATCTGTACCATACTAACCTGATCAATAGTTGTATCTTTCCCATAGTAAGTGCTAACTACATCTCTGACCAACATAGCGTTGCGCATGACTAATTGACTTGAGACGACTTGGTATTTATCATACAATTAATCTTCCTAAGGAACATGCAAAGTTTATATAAAATAAGGCATCTTCTGTACTAAACAGTGAATTATTCTTACAGGCCCTAGATGGTAAAAGGAAAGGGAAGGCTTAGATATTTGTTTACAAGTTGATAGCATTCACAATTTTGGTTATTTCTTTTCTACTTCCAAAATGTAAATAAAATTTCAATCATATATATGGTAAAATTGTAATTCTATTTTGAGGAAGAACATATAAGGTAGTGTTGCCATGTCATTTTTTTTAAGCCAGCTTATGAGAAAATAATGCTATTTTTCTGTCATACTTAGTCTAGGATATGTTTAATATTTGTAAATGCCAATAATATATATACCTGATTAGGAAGACATTGGTGTTGTTGCAACTATTGTTTGTCCCAAATCTGACATGTTATTTTGGAGCATAGATTATTTGGTAATGGCTAGCTGTAGAGTTGTTTCCTCGATAGTATCATTTGAAACTCAATTAATATATGAAAATATGTGCTTGTGCTGGATGCCTCTACCTCAATTTTATCTAATGAATGTATGAAGACAAGCTTTTCTCCGCCTTCACCTAGAGTTGCTTCCACAAACAAATCGTCTAAACTTGCTCCTACAAAATAAGAAAAAGAGTAGAAATAATCAAAATTCACAAAAGACGATTATGTAAGAAGTAAGTATAAGACAAAATCTCTTGGATCTATGAACGCAATTAGCAAAAATTACAAGCACAGAAAAGAAAAATTCTTAGATCAAATATTTGGGCATCAGGAGACGGTGCTTAGGTATGTAAATCGATCGAAGAGGAGACTTTAATGAGAAGATATTGGTTTAATTAGTACCTGAAGAGGAAGGTACATCCATAAAGAAGGAATAAATTACTGCTAGTTTCATGTCTGCTTGCCCGGATATTCATTTCCTCAACCCGAGGTGTATTTTCGCTGGAAGTAGCTCTATCTACTTAACGATATGAACGAAGTGCCACCGTGACAAAAGCATTCCTTTTCAGGTATGCCATCACCCGTAGAAAAAAGCAAGCACGCACAGTTGAGAATCGAAGTCGTAGCCGCTGTGCTAAAAGAAATAGCAGCTGAGGAGTGGAGATGAGCGCGCGACGAGAAGACGAGGGGAAGCTGCGGATGGGTAGAGAGCAGTCTGCGGGGAAAGTGGCTGCGGCAAGAGGAATAAGAGGAAGGGAATGAGAGCAGGCAACGAAAGAGGAAAAATAGACGGTGGAAAGGAGAAGAGGGGAGAATTTACGGAGAGGAGTTCAGTTGGCTGAGCGGAAGAGCAAGAGAGGGCAGGCGGCGCTCTCCCAGCGTTGTTTTCAATTTGGGGCGAATTGAAGAGGCGAATGGGGTCAAATTGGAGATGACGCCAGATGACGTCAGATAAATTAATCTGAGGCCCTTCATTTCTGATTCGATGGCAAAGAGAGGGGGTGTCACTGTTGTTTCTACAGTACAACCCCATTGCCGATTGAGGGTTTTATAATTTGTATTTGCATCTATAATTCAAATATTGCATTTTTGGGGATTTAGGAATTTTTTAAAAATGACGCAAATTGCTGATTAATTGCATTAATTTTTTGTGCATGCATGCATGTTAGGGCTGCAAACGAACCGAACTGAATCAAACTTACCTCCAGTTTGAGTTTGGTTTGAATTAATTTCAAACTAAGTTTGGTTTGAATTAATTTCGAACGAACTCAATTTCGAATCGAATTTTTTACGAACTCAATTTCGAACTTTTACGAACTTTGTTACGACTTACGAGTTATGACTTATAGCTGGGTCATAGTTCGAAATTACAACACTTCAATAAAAACTCAAGCATTCTGAATTCTAATTACACAATACACCAAAGTTGGGAATCAAAGTTCATTGCAAATACGAAAATTTATATCAAACACCAAAGTTTAGTACAATCAATCAAAGTTCAGTACAATCACAGTATCCAAAGTTTTCCAAATAGCCAACAGGAGAAACATCACCAAAGTTTTCAAATATCCAAAGTATTCAAGAAATATTTTTCAGAAGTCAGAACTGAGAGCAATTATGGACTGGGCGGCCTTATATTTTCATCAGCGAACATAAGTTATCAGCGGAAATCAACGGTTCACGTTTGAGTTAATTTCGAACTAAGTTTGGTTTGCGAACCTATTTCGAAACGAACTAGGTCCAGTTTGAGTTTGGTTTGAATTAATTTCGAACTAAGTTTGGTTTGAATTAATTTCGAACGAACTCAATTTTGAATCAAATTTTTTACGAACTTTTTCGAATCAAACTCGAATCGAATTACGAACTACGAATTTTTTGTGCAGCCCTAATGCATGTATTAGAAATTAGCAATTCTTAATTCAGCAGAATTTATAACTCATCGTAGCGGAAGGAGGGATATTAATTTCCAGTTGTGAATATCAAGAATCTCCATTGCCTTGATAAACAAAAATTAATTGCTACAGATAACAACATTAATTAATTAATTTAGAGTACCAATTAATACAGGCGCTTTAGCTTCCTCTATAAGAATTCTATCACAGAAACATTAATTCTTAATTCTTAATTCGGGTTATAGTTCCTGAAAATAAAGATAAAATTTATGTAGTGTGCACAAGGATGTATTATATGTAGAGTGCACAAGGTGTATTCTATATAGGAGACATGATATCTTGTCTGAGAAACGGAGAGATTGTGGAGACATGATGTATTCTAAACTCTAAACAATTCATTGAACACCTTGTGCACACTACATATAATACATTGAAATCTGCATTAGAAAACACCTAAACCCTAAACCCTTGAGTCATGTACAAGCTACACAAAATATCACATGACAATCTGATTTTCTTTTTTTTCTTTTTTCTGATCGTGGCGCGCATTTTTCATTTCTCTCTCTCTCGCTCTATCGCATCGCCTGCATAGTTTTAGTCTTTCTATATCTATATCTATATATATTTTTTACTAAATTAGTTTTGCAAACTATAAATTTTTGTTAGTTGTAATTGATATAAAGTGCTGCAATATTATAAAAAATATTTAAAATTTTTCCTGTAAGCAATAAATTTACACACATATATAAAAAATGAAAAAAACAAAAATTATAGATTTTTTTTTATAAATCTGTATATTTTTAAATTTTAGTAATATAAAAAATATTTAAAAAATTAAACAATTATAAGTCCATAATTCTGACATTTAAAAAATCTTCAAATTTTAGCAATTCAAGAGTACAAACTTACTTAATACCAACAATAATGCAAAAAATTAACAAACAAAATATTAAAAATACAAAATGACAGAAAATAAACATGTATAGATAAGGCATATACAAGCTAGTGTATTGATTAAACCCGCCCGGTCCAACCCGGACCGGGCTAACCCGTGACCCGAATCCGGACCGGCCCGAGCCCGTGCCTAAACCCGGACCGGACCGTCCAAACGGGTGGGCCGGGTTAACCAAGGCGCGGATCCGGTTTTTTGGACCCAACCCGCCCAGACCCGACCCGTTTGAACCCGTGGACCGAACCCGGACCGGACCGCCCGAACCCAGACCGGACCGCCCGAAACCCGTGCCTAAACCTCCTGATCCAGGCCTAACCCGCCCGAACCCGAGCCTAACCCGTCCGAACCCCCTCCAACCCAGACCCGAAACCGCCCAAACCCGGCGGAATCCGAGCCAACCCACCTCAACCCGTCCCAACCCGTTTCAAATTCAAATTTAAAAAAAAAAACAGAAAAAAAAAAAACCGTGTCACTGCCTTGTAGGCCCAAAAAAAAAAATTACATGAGTGCATGTGATTGTAAGAGCTTGAACAAATTTAATTACAGTATCAGGGAATCACATTTAGTTACAGAGTGCATGTGATTGCAAGAGCTTGAACAATTTTTATTTTTTTTTCATTTTATAAGAATACTATGTTGAAATTGATCGATTAGACCCTTCTATGATGTCTGATCGTACACGAAACATTTTTGCTGTGCAAGTTATATATGTCACATGCTATATGATCAGATCAAAATATTAATTAAACTAAAACAAATACATAGGAGCAGAAATTTATTCAAATTATATACAGGAGCAATTCTATAAATTTATGTTTGGTGAGAATAAAATTGTATGACGAAATAATGCTTATCATATTAATTAGGTGGGACAATTATCTTTTAATTAATCCGAGCGTACTATATATTTTCCTATCAAATTATTATTTTGATAAAATTGAACTGTAATTGATACATGCAACAATTAATGACAAAAAAATTGTATATTTAATCTGTAACTGATACTGTAATTAAATTTGATTCCCTAATTCAAATTTCAAATTTGATTCCCGCCCATGTAATTTTTAAATTTTAATCCTCCTCTTTGCGCACATATTTGGGATTTTTTGAAAACCTGTCCTGACTTATTTTTTTTATCCTATTTATATTTTGATGCATATATGTACGGACTTTGTTTTCTTTCATTATTGTCAAAATTATATAATTTGTTAGCTAAACTGAAACCATGCAAATAATTTTGGGAGTTACTTAATATAAAAGAGAATAACAGTATATATATTCTGATTCAGTAACATTAGAAATAATGACTGATTTGAAACGAAAGACAAAAAGTTGATCGATTTTTCATGATTATTCACACTAACTATTAGTCATGTGATTTTCCATTATGATATTGACACTAACTATTAAACTGAATTAGTACTCCATTAACCTCTCTAATTAAAGTTGGTGGCCAATAGTACAAAAGAAAAAAATCCAAAGGAAATTGACATTATGGGTTTAACTTCGTATATATGCAAAATATGGCAAAAATTTATAATATTGACCCTTAAGTTTTTTCCTGCAAAGTTTAATATTAGTTGTTTGATGATGACCTTTTGATCTATTTATAGTTATGACAAGTGATGCATGTTGTATTAAAATAAAATCACACAACATTTCTAATTTCTCACAAGTGCCTTTTTTTTTTAAATGACCATGCATACAAATAAATTGTCACAACTAATTGTTTTATAATTTAAATAAATAAATTGTATGAAATTTAATTGTTAGATCATCTATATGTCGAGTGACATATCTCTAAATGCTTTTAAGTTTCAATATATGATTTGAAATATCATTATCAAAATTGTCAAGATAACTATTATCGATCTCTTCTTTTAAAAATATATAAGTATCATAAATTATCTACCACTTCATCATGCTATGTACTAATTAAATTGTCCCCTTGGTACTTAAGTATTCAATACCTTTGATATCAATTCTTACTAGGTTAGTTATTACTCATAAAATTTCACATTGTTATATTAAGTATTTGTGTAGTAGAGACCTCATGAGTAGATTAAAATTTGAAGCACTTGAAACTTATTCTTCCGCATATGGATAGAAGATAAATTGAAATACATGAATTAAGAAGTTGAAAAATCCTACAAAATGAAGAACTTAAAAAAAAAAAAAACATTTTGAGCTAAACATAGTTTCTTTAGCCTTAGCTAAAGAACTTAATGTTACCAGGAATCGTCCCTTGTAACAAATTTTGTATTTTTATTATGAGGAAATATAACTTGAAAATGATTATGTTGACGATAATCTTATAATTTTCAAATCAATTCAAATTAAGATGGAAAATAAATGAAGTAAATTATACTAATATGGATGAAAAAAAATGGCCCGGACCGTGGACCTGACCCGACCCGACCCGACCCGACGGGTTTGGATTGGCCGAACCAAATCCAACCCGCCGGACCCGACCCGAGCCAACCCGCCGACCCGAGCTAACCCGTGCCCGGGTCAACCCGTAGACTGGACGGGTTTGGACTGGACCGATCCGACCCGGACCGTTTTCAATTGCCTAATTACAAGCTACACAAAAAGACACATGCCAATCTGATCTTTCTTTTTTCTAATTTTGGCGCGCATTTCTCATTTCTCTATGTCGCGCGCGCTGTTGCTTCCCTCTGGAACGGTTCCCAAAAAGAACTATTAATATGCTCCTATTACCTATAGATAGGGGTGTAAACGGAGCGGATAATGCTAATACTAAATCCGTATTCGTCTTTCAATGAGCAGATACGGATACGGATATTAAACGGATATCAAAATTTAAAATCATATCCACCTTAAACGAATACGGATACGGAGCGGATAATTTACGGATACGGATTCGAATACGAATATAGAATGGATAATTGTCGGATATTGAGTTATATGAACTTTAAGATATAATTAATAATTAATAAAATTTAAATATGAAAATAAATGAATAATTGTAAGTTGATGGAGATATTAATATTGGAAAGATGAGAGATATAAGATATTCATTTCATTGATATAATATATAAACAAAATAAAGAAGTAGTAACAAAAGATAGTGTGGTGTAGTGGTTTGTAGCTTGGTTGCTTAGACTCTCACCTCACATGACATGGGTTCAAATCTCCTTGAAGGCAAAATAATTTCTTTTAATTAGTGGGTCCGAAAAATTTTATTGGGTTCCGGATAATCCGGATATCCGCTCCGTTTAGGTTTTACTATCCGTATCCGTATTCGGATCTTCTGTGGATAATTGATAATTATCCGTATCCGTATCCGCAATATCCGTATCCGTTTAGATCCGGATACGGATTATATGCGGATTCGGAGCGGATATCCGCCCGGATATCCGCATCCGTTTACAGCCCTACCTATAGACTACACTACTAATCACACTGTTCATTATCACAGCACATCATTAATTGCGCATAGAGAAGAAAGAATGGAGGGAAATTTCAAGAATCAGTATTTTGGGTTTTGGGTTTAAAGGAATTAAATTAATTATTATAATAATTAAATTAGTTTTTTAATAATTAAATTTATTTTTTTAATAATTAAATTAATTATTCTAAAAAATTAAAAAATATAATAAAAAATAAAATAAGATAAAATAAAAACCTTACCTAAAACGGATTAGACGGAAGAAGGTGTGAATTATAAGGAGGGATTAAAGTATATTTATAGGGTTTGGACATTTAAGAAAAAAATAGCTGGTTTAGATATTTTTTTAAAAACTAAAAAAATAACCGGTTTGAACAGTTTTTAAAAAACTCATAAATCCGGAGTATATTTATTAATTTGTAATTAACTTTGAATATTAATAAAAATGTCGACACCCTTTTCCTTTTGTCTTCCTCTCTCTTTCTCTCTGTTTGTATTACAGGCTGGATCCCAACCCCACTTAAACCCTTTTTCCCCCTCTCTTACATGCGGACCCCACCTCTCTCTCTTCCTTTGTCCTGTCTGAGTTGCTAAACCCTTAACCCCTTAACCCGATTAAGGAGGTCGCTTCTTTCTCGTTGTTGGCTTGTGCTCGTGAGAAGCGAGGTGGTATAAGCATAAGCACTGGCTGGCCACCTTCGTACCGACCTTGGCCCATTTCACGATTGGACCAAATTTCGGGTAAGGCTGGCACCACCAACCTCGTTTTTTTATTTTTTTATTTTTTTTCTTTTTCCCTTGTGCTCGGTGTTGAGTTGAATTGCTGAAAATAGACTTGTTTGGCTCCATTCTTTTATCTGTTCTGGTAACGGAATTGTGATGACAGGGACCAAAACGAAAATATTATAAACACAAGGACTGTTGTGTAAATTTTAAGCCTTCTTAATTCTCTCTCTGTAGGCTGTAGGCTGTAGCACTCCCAAGGCTGATGGCGAGGTCAAGTCCTGTCCTGGTTTTTGTTGACACCTCTCTCGACACTCATCTCGCCATAGCTGTCTCTCCCCATGACACCGTTGCCTCTCTCAAAAGTACCCACTTCTTCTTCTCACAATCTTTCTACTCATTACAAACAATTTCACTCTCATTCCTGTATATAACTCATTCTAACAAGAAAGTTGTGTTGTGTTGTTTTGATCAGGAAAGTTTGTAAGTCAGCATGAACTTTGCTTCCCTGAAGTTGGACAAATCAACATAGAGGCTCTTATTGTGGGTCATATTTCTGTTATTTTATTTTACCTGTTAAGCTGTGCTGTGCTGTAGATGTAATTTGATTATGAACTGGCCTTGCCTTGCAGACACGTTGGCAAGGAAAAGAGTACTACTTGTCGGAAACCCTGTCGATCTCTGTTGTCCGTCAGATGGAGGGGGGCTGTTTTCTCAAAGCTTTGGTGGCGGCTCAACTGCGGCCTCGTACTGATACTGATAAGCAGCCAGATGTTTGCTTTGGTGGCCCAACTGAAGTTGTAAATACTTCTTTAAAGAAGAAGAAGAAGCGCAAGAGAAATATTGCGTCTTTTGAAGATACTACTACTCTAAGACCAACACAATCGAGGAAAGTAGGAGAAGAAGAGTTTCAAGGTACGTACACGCCATTCAGCTAAATCATTTTAGCGACAGGTCTTAGAGTAGTAGTATCTTCAACAGAAGACTGAGAATAGAAATTCAGCTAAATCAATTTAGTGACAGGCCATGGTGAAAATCGACCATCAAATGATAAATATTGTGATGCCAAGAAGGGAAAATCTAGAAAAGCAGAGACTAATTATGCTAGATAGCAATTTGTGAACAATAATATATTAAATAAGTGTGTATACGTGCCAGGGAAAGGGATATTTGATTTGCTCGATTCCTTCTGCTACACCGGGACCGGCAGAAGAAGAAGAGGACGAGGTCCTTGTTGGATTCCGTCCCTCTCTGTAATTAGTAAGAGGAAACCCACTCCCTCATCCACACCTTCACCTCTTAAACCTACACGCCCAACTGCTCTTGCTTTTGCTGCTGAGAATACTGCTCCAGCTCCAGTTGGTACTGACAATGTCAAGAAAGTCAGAAAATCACACAACCCACCAAAGGGAAATGCCGCTGTGGCTGCTGGGGTTCTTGCTCCTCCTGAGACCATGACAGTGACAGTGACAGTTAAAAAGAAGAAGAAGAAAACTTCCTCTCAGCTGAGGCCTGCTGAGAAAAGGTCGGAGGCATACCGAAGGGTTCCCCATGATTTCAATTTTAAGCCACCTCTGTCGTGTCACCAACTCATTCAAGAGAAGCACGCTTTTGATCCTTGGAGGGTCCTCGTTATCTGCATCTTACTTAATTGTACCACCGGAAAACAGGTATATTATATACTCTCATCCATAAAAAAATCATATGCTAATTTTGCTCTTTTGCATTTCATCAAACACCTTGCTTGCATTATATATTTTTTCATCCCAAGTGTTCTGGATTAATTTAGACTAACCAATTACCAGACCTATATTAGACAAAAAGAAATAATCGTAACATCGATCGGTCAAACTAATACTACTATAAATTGATAAATAGGTTAAGAATGTAGTAGAAGACTTCTTTGTTCTATGTACCGATGCTGAGACTACAACAAAAGTTGACACAAAGCAAATTCAGAATGTGATTTCCACTCTGGGATTGCACAATAAGCGTGCTCACATGATTAAACGCCTCTCAGAAGAGTATTTAAGGCCTGATTGGACTCACGTCACTTCTCTCCATGGCATTGGAAAGTAAGCTATATGCTCCGTGAATCAAATGAATAAACGACTTTGTGAACCATTTATTTTAATATAATTTTATTTTTTCTTTTCAGGTATGCAGCTGATGCATATGCGATATTCTGCACTGGAAAGGGGGCAGATGTGAGACCCCAGGATCACATGTTGGTTCATTATTGGAACTCTATTTATGGCAAAGGCATCAGGTCTGATGCCCCAGTGTAAGCAAAGGGGCTGATTATTATATTTGGGATTTTTTTGGTGGTTTGGTTTGGTTTGGTTTTGTGTAAGTATAGGTTCTCGGGCTTTATATTAAGAAAGTAAAGGAAGTTGAGGCTGTGTTGTGAATTTTGATATAGTTGAAGAAATCACCAGAGGAATGACATGACATCCTCTGCTAATGTTTAACCTTTCACAATGGAAAAGTTTAAAAAAAATTATCTCCTTTTTTACTATGAACAGAAATCTGAAGCTATGTTTCTTAATAGTGTATGGTACCTAGGATATGAATGATCATTCCGAAATCTTAACAGTGAATGATCGTTGTTAAGATTTTGAGAGTAGTGACCTTACAGAGTAAATTTCCTCCATACAAGTCTTGCTCTGCGTCAAATCTAATAGTTATAAACACCTAAGCAAATCCAATTGTTGTAGTTTTATTTATCTTTCTGACTAACATAACCATAATAAAATGGGAAAAAAAAAAATCACACGGACCATCACTGTGGATGTATATTACATTTTTACTGTACCTAGATCACTATAGTTTGTTACTGTACATGATAGAATATTGGTGACATTTTGCCTCAATCTAGTATTGTAAGAGCAACACTAGACTTAGTATACTACTTAATTGTCTTAATAGTGTATATATTGTATAAAAGCTGAGAGAAATGCTGGTAAGTGCAAAGCATGAATTTTGATGCATTAGAATTCACTGATCAGAGAAGTTGAGCATTTTTTGCGGGTAGCAGCAGATTAGATTTACTGATTTATCTAGATCCATTTTTTTTTTTACTTCTTTAATGGCTAAATATGCTATTAAGATACTTTATCAAGCTTTCTGTCACGATAAGTCCGAAACTTTATCTATTAGTGTTTTAAAGTTAATATTTGTATGGTTGAAATAAACCTTGTAGAAAGTTACCCTGGACTTTTAGTAATAAGTTGAAGGCTTGTGTCTAGTCAAATTTTATCTCGTTGAAAGTTAGATATAAGGTAATTTACACTAATGATCAATAATTGTATCAATAATTGTTTGACTGCATGCATGATTTATTGGACTACAAGTACTGTATTGTGCAGGGAATGGGGGATTGAGAAGAAAATTGTGAGTGTGGTGTGGTATTGGATAACTGATTGTACTCTGACGAGGTGGGACCTGAGCTTCTTAGGATGCTCCATAACAAATTTGAATTATTTCATGTGGGGTCTTGTGCACACGTACTAAACCTTATGATAGAAGAGAGCTTAGAACTAGTTTGTGACTGACTGACAGTCTGTGAAAGCATCGGATATGTTAAGTCGTCTCAAGTCCGGTTCATGTGGTTCCAAGAGGCTGCCAAGCAATCCGGAGTGCCGTCCCTATGTGTCCGCTGATGATTGGCTTGCTGTGTCAGCCTTGACTGAATGCCTAGATGTGCTTTACCATACTATGGAAAAGCTACCTACAGTAGAAAACCCTACTGCTAACCTCTACTTCGATGAAATTTGTGCAATTCATTTGTTACTCAAAGAATGGTGTACCAACCGGTACCCAGTGGTCGCAACCATAGCCGCACAAATGCTAGAGAAATTCGAGCAGTATTGGGAGGTGAACAAAATAGTGATGGCATTTGCGTCCATTTTGGACCCCCGGTACAAGACCAAGTTGGTTGAGTACTTTTTTAGGGTTTTATACAAAGATCCTTATGTGTCCAAGGCCCGTATAGATAGCACACAGACCAGTTTCATAAGGTTGTACAATGAGTATGCTGCTGAGTCGGCCAGGCAATCAAAACATGAGCCAGTTTTCTATATAGGCACTGGCCATGCTGGAACTGTTACAGGTTCGGGTTCAGGGGTTGATTACTCTGGCGGAGGGGCAGGGACCCACAACAAAACATTCTCGTGTATCACACTTTCTGATGCAAAGCAGGGTCTGGATCAGTACTTAGAGGAGACATCATGTGGTCAGACGGTGAAGTCAGATTTGGATTTGTATTTGGAAGAAGCAGTGTTGACTGTTGAGAAATAAATAGGGGTGGAAGGCATTTTCACCAAAATACCAAGTGTTGTTTCTCATGGCAAGGGATGTTCTTGGTGTACGAGTCTCCATTGTACCGCTTGATGGTGATGCAAGGACACTGAATGATTATTTTAGTACCATGGACCCGGTAACGGTACAAGGCCTCATTTGTGCTCAGGATTGGTTAAGGGACGATGATTAAGGTTGGTCCTGCTAAATAATTTTTAATTTAATATTTTCATCAGGATATTTGTAGTTACTTTTGGTCCAGAAATGTAATTTTTTGTCCTTTTCAAATATTTTAGGTTTGAAAATGGTAGTTATGGTGCTAACAAAGCGGACGTACCAATGTTGAAAAATTAGGCACGTGACTAAGCATTACCATACCAACCATTGAAATGTATTTATACATATAATTTTTGCCAGGTGCATATGCAGAAATTGTTACATTCTTCTATTGTTGAGTTATTCAGAGGAAGGTTATGAATATGTATAATTATTTTGTAGGGAATAGAGCAGTAGTTCCTAGTAGATTGAAGATATTATTCTCTAACAGGAACAGGAACATACTAAGTGATGCTGTTAATTGTGTATTTTTGGAACAAGTTGATTGGGAATGAAACCTAACGGGCGCTTTGAATCTTTTGAGTTGCATGTATATGGCTTGTAACCATGCATCATAGCTAGTTATTGTATGTAGTATGTGGATCTTAGAATATCATTATGTTTAAATGGTATTTCTATATTAAGTCTTGAATCCATGGTGAATGTATCAGATGTTGAATCTGTTACAACTTACAAATGCTATCTTATCTCTTTACTTTTCTAATGTTTTTATCCTTTCATATTATTTATTGTAGCCCTAAATTAATTTTTGAAAGTTTTGATATTTAGGCCTTCAGAAAGAATTGCTTATTTGTCTACTAGACAGAGAAAAAAAAAATTAACAAATGAAAACAAAAGAATGGTTTATATGAAACTACTTGGTATCTGAATTGACCTTGAGCGGGAAATTGAAGTTTTGAGGAGACGGTTATGAAAAGCTTAGAATATCATTATGTTTAAATGGTATTTCTATATTGTCTTGAATCCATGGTGAATGTATCAGATGTTGAATCTGTTACAACTTACAAATGCTATCTTATCTCTTTACTTTTCTAATGTTTTTATCATTTCATATTATTTATTGTAGCCCTAAATTAATTTTTGAAAGTTTTGATATTTAGGCCTTCAGAAAGAATTGCTTATTTGTCTACTAGACAGAAAAAAAAATTAACAAATGAAAACAAAAGAATGGTTTATATGAAACTACTTGGTATCTGAATTGACCTTGAGCGGGAAATTGAAGTTTTGAGGAGACGGTTATGAAAAGCTTAGAATATCATTATGTTTAAATGGTATTTCTATATTGTCTTGAATCCATGGTGAATGTATCAGATGTTGAATCTGTTACAACTTACAAATGCTATCTTATCTCTTTACTTTTCTAATGTTTTTATCATTTCATATTATTTATTGTAGCCCTAAATTAATTTTTGAAAGTTTTGATATTTAGGCCTTCAGAAAGAATTGCTTATTTGTCTACTAGACAGAAACAAAAATTACCAATAGGCCTTCAGCCGAAGTACTACTCTGGGGTGTTTAATTATGCATTATTACAAGCTTGCAAGATTGAAACACTAGTGCAATAGGGCACCGTAGAAAAGCTTCTATCAGGCTCAGACAAATGTAAAACAAAATTTACCACTTTTGTCAGACAACCTGCTTGTACTGGTACCAGAAACATTATGTACCTGTTGGTTCTATTGGTAATTTGATGGTAGCACTTAGCTTTTGCTATAATTCATTAATAGTTGAGTGCTTATTTTCAAGCTTATTTTAGGGTAGCCTACGCATTGAACATAAACTATATAGTTTTATTACACATAACTTGTTCATTTAATCATATTCTTCTCGCAAATGCTTAAACTACCCCAAATTGCTCACTATATCTTGAACAAAGCTACGTGAGCCGAAGTGCACCACGGTGTTCCATGAGCTTAATTTCAAAATCGTTGGATCGGGTTCAAAGAAAAAATGAAGTTCTCAAAGTTGATCTTGATATGCTTAAAAAACTGCACATTTTTGTTCAAATTTACAGAAAAGTCCTAAAAGTAGGCGTGCTAATATATATGGTCTTTAGCTACTGCTGTTGTGCCAGTTGTAGCAGCACTTCTTTTGTTAAGGGTTCTGGTAAGCTTTTCACCTGTTGCTTGGTGTGTTTCCGCGAGACCTACCAAACAACCAGAAGAAAGATTTGAAGAACTAAATAACTGAGACTAACTATTACCCAAACCAGTAGTAGATATTTCATTAATGGTAGATTGAATAGTATGTCTCCTCCTGGCTCCTGCTTATGTAATGAAAGAGAAATTCCATTGTTTTCGGAGTATTGCTTTCTTCTTTTTTGTCTGTTTGCTTTTTTATTTATTTATTCATTCATTCGGGTAGGTATAGGAGAAGGTGTTTCACCATCAGCCGCAACTGGACGAAAGGTGCAGAAAAGATGGAGGATCTCGCTGGAAGGGGGAGGGTTGCACGGGAAGGAGGACTTAGTAATTCGATCTAGGTGAATGAAATCTTTGGTTTCCAATGTGCAAAATCAGAATCTGTATCAATCAGTATCGACAAAGAACATTATAGACCCATCTAATTTCTCATTTTAATTAACCATCCAATCAAATTCAACCGAGACCCGACAATTATCTCTTCCAAATATCAATCAATCACCTATTCCTTCCATTTCACTCCGTCTCTTCTCCATTTATCAGCTTAATTATTTGTAGATTTCAATATAGTTCATCATCTTTGGTGAAATTAGACGATTGTTTGATCAGTTATGCACTGCCCCTCTTCTCTTTTGTAAGTACACTTAATTGAATAATGAAACTGGTATTGAGTTGAACTGTTGGAAATTAGACAATTGTTTGATTTTGTTAGACAGGCTTTTCTTACAATTTTCTAAAAGTTAAAATTGAGACCCCTATCACTTTTGTTATAATAAAAAAGAAGGTGGATGTCATCATTCCATTGAAACTCAGCCTGATCTGAACCAGGTTAACTCAATCCGACACATTAGAACTATTGACCAAGTACATGATAATGCAAATGTCTCCTTTAAGAACTAAACTTTAGATTATAGGTGGTTATTTAGTTTAATCGAGAGCACCAGTAACCATTAAATCTTAACTTGAATTTAACAGATTTAAATTTTGGAAGAATGGAAGAATCTCCCCATAAGCTCCATTCATGGTTGCGGCTATGGGAATATCCAGACAAATACATTTTTGAGCCGGTTGATGGTGTCACTGATTCTATTCTTCAAATTAACCGAGCTGATGGATCCATGGAAACCATAGGTATCTTTTTTCTTTTTTATTTTGCACTTTTATGAATTCTGCCATTAAACTGAATTCCCAATTATACATTACCCACAAGATATGAAAAAAAATAATGGAATTCTGGAGCTATACAGATACAATAGTAGTATATATAAAACTTGTAGTTGATCCTTTTCATTTTATGGGGCTTTTATTCTTAGTATTATACATTCTTTATTTGTTGAGCAATGTTGTAAGACATTTAGAAAATTTGGGTGCTCTCAATTTTAAGGAATTATGAAAATTGGGTGCAGAAGAGATGCCGCAGCACACACAAAATGCAAAGTGGGAACTGTGTATGGTGTGGTCGGAATATATGATTAGACTCTTAATTGGTAATTTACATCTTCCCTCTAGAGACCTAGTTTTTCTTTGTATTACATTACTAGTATATTAACAACCAGATGGACATATAATAAATTTCCAATTTACCAGTAAAATAATTTCAACATTCATGTCAATACCATATCTACTAAATGCCACACCTATGCATGCATAGTTTACTGTCAACCTACCAGTAAGTACATGTTAATTTAATTTGCTGGCCACTTGTGCGATTTTATTATTTTTTTGTTAGTTACTTCTTCTGCAACTTCAAGATAGTATCATCCAAACCAGAATCATTTTAACCATAGAAGGAAAAATCGGTATCGGGATCGGAAAAATCGGTCGGAATCGGCCGAATTGGATCGGAAAATCGGACCTTTTTGACAAAAGCTTGTTTTACCTTAAAAAAATAAGATATATAAAATGATATATAAAAATGATATATAAAATGAGATATAGTTTTACCCGAGACCTTATGGAGGTACTAACTAAAATAATATATACATATGAGATATAGTTTTATACAATAAAGATGCTGTGGTGCAGTGGAGTTGTGTTCGGTCCCAATGATGAAGGGCGCGAGTTCGAATCGCAGGGAGCACCAAAAATAAAATTTTTGAGTTGGGTTAATTTGCGTTTCGTCCGTTTCGGTTGAATCGGTCCATTTCGGTCCGAAACGGACGGAATCTGGTTGAAATGAAGCCGGAACGGCCGAAATTGAACTGGAATTATACCGGAACAGCCGAAATTTAACGAAATCTTCAATAACTGCGTAAATCGGCCTGAAATCGGATCGGTACCTTCTGATCCCGCTCCGAAACGGTCGATTCCGCTCCGGAACGGCCGATTTTTCCTTCTATGATTTTAACCCGAATTTTTTATTGTTACCACGGCTAAAAATCCGAATTAATTCGTTACCACCCGTCTGACCCTTTATCCAATCCTACCACCCCCGCTAACCCAGTTCGCGCACCAAACTGGCTGGTGCGCGGACTGGGTTGGCGCACAAGCTTGGTGCGCCAACTGGGTTCGCGGAGCTCTCTTTTGGGGCTGAATGGATTTGGGTTTAAGGAGTAGGTTTAGAGTTTAGGGTTTAGAGCTGACTGGATTTTAGTGTTTATTTTTATTTTTGCAACGGGTGTCTGAAAATCCTGTTTTATTTTTAACGATGTTCATTCATCAGACGCAAGGCAGCAGGCATGTAAATAACGTAAAAACTAATGTGTTAAATTGACGGCGGAAGAACTAAACAACAAAAAAACAAAACAACATAAGAACTAATATCAAAATAATATCGAAATAACATCCAAATAACAAGAACTAATACCGAAATAATATCCAAAAACATAAACTACAACAAGTAAGTCTATCCTATCTGCTCGAGGGTGTCCACGGCTTCTTCTCTCTCCTAAGTCTCTTACCCCGCCCCTCCTCTTGACGCTCTCTCTCCTCTAGCGATGTGTACTATCGTGGTGGCTGTGGTGGGGTCTCCTCATGTATCTCCCCAAAAAGTGTCTCCTCGTGTGGTCCCTCATCTGCACCAGGTCCGAAAATAAACTCGCGTGCATCTGCAGGGTACACGGGTCCATATGAGACATCCTGCTGGACAGCTGCTGCACTGGAATGTGGGAGTGACGTCTCCTGTGGGAGTGGCGTCTCCTGTGTGGGAAACGGAGGAGAGTCTACATCCTGCGTGTAAGCCCCGTACTGAGAGCCCAAGTGAAACGAAAAATCTGCGGATGGGTCCGGCTCGTCGTACTGATCTCCGCGGGGTATATCTCCCTGAAACAAATAGATAATTAGGTTTCACAATGAAGATGATTATAAAAATAATTACAAAAATATACGTACCGCTGCAAGCCCAGCAGCCTCAAATGCGGCCTCAGCAGTCGCTGCAGAGTGTAGGTCTGAGAAATCCGGCTCTGGCGTGCTCATAGGCTCCGCAGAATCTGCGGAGTCCATGTCTTTCAAATCTTCATAGCAGGGAAGATCTGAAAGCCTGAGAACCCTCTCGAGCTGATCCTGGTACCCGGCGACGACGACAGGCGGTGCAGCCATACACAACCACTTCTTCCCGAATGCCTTCCAGCCTCTTGTGACGGCGTATCTTGCGCTCCTAAGCACCTGCTTGATGTTCATGAGTGCCTGCGAATTAAAATAAATAAAATTAGTTCGAATTGCAAATGAATTTTCAAAATTTTCTTAAACCAAAAAAATTAAAGACTTACAATCTGTGCAGCCGGGCCAGCGCAGGGAATGAAGCCATACTCGTCACTAACTGTGTCGCGTCGTACGTGGAGCGGCTTCGTGTTCATCTCCGTGATCTGACCATGCAAGTACACCGTGAAGGCACAGTACTCCTGATACCAACTGCGATAGGTCTGATTGTATGTATCGAAAGCATACGACTGGAGCTCGTCAGGGATCCTGTCGCCCATCGCCTCAAGCCGAGTCACATAATTGGCGTGCACGGTCCGCCAATCCTTGCCGCCGGTAGTGGCCAGATCTTTGTGAAGCTCGTACCACTTGTCCTTGGAGATGGGATCTGGGACGGGAAAGGGCTGACGCATACCGAACTGACGCATCACCCGTCCAGGATAGTAATGCTCGACCATCTGGTAGAACACAAGTGGTACCTGCAAGTACATAAAAATAAATAATCCTACGTACGTAATAAATAAAAGTGATGCAAAATGGGAATACAATAATAATGCAAGGGTTACCTGAGCAAACCAGAACTGATGATGCTGGAGGCATATATGAGGCAGGTCATGCAGGAAGGAGTGAGGGATAGCATCATCGTCATCAACCTCGACAAGCTCGTCGTACGGCCGCCAGCAGACGTGTCTGTCAGGAGTCATCTGCTCGAACTGACTCCGGAAGAAATCAACACCCATAGGTCTGCCGTGCGGGGTCTGGATGTACGTCTTCCTCGAGCACCACTTCTGCGCGTAAGACGGGCATGTAATCCCGTCGGGCTGCCCCCAAGCTGGAGCCCAACCTCTCACTCGTGGCTGTGGACGGCCGAACGGGAACCTCGTCCACGACCAATGCATCAGGAGACCAGCTGGACCGTAGAAATTGTGCTTGTTTGTCTATTTAGGTACAAGTGACAGTTAAAATTTTGGTTTTTTTTATGTAACCATTTAATTATTAAGATTTGGATTTCAAAATAATTTATACCTGACATGCGGTGCACAAACCCCGATATAGACATGCCAATACCGCTGCACCCCAGTTCATCTGTTTCGGCTGGGCCAAGTCCCTCAGCCACTCAAGCAAACATCCAGGGACAGTGGCCCCCGATGAATCTGGGAACATCCAGCAAGCAAACATCTCCATGATGTAAGCCCGGGTCCACCGATCTACCGTCTCAGCATCAGCATCTGGGTCCAGGGCTCCACTGTAAATTCGAACCAATTTAGTGAAAATTGCGAAAAATAATTAATTTTAAAAAATAGACATCAAATAATTAATTTTATAAAATAAATGTTACCTGAACCGCTCCCGCAAGTGTGATAAACTGATGTCATTCTTCGAGTAGACGTACCCCTTCTTGGTCGACCTCTGCTTCATCAACCCGTCTCCCAGCAGGTCGAGGACGAGCTGCGTGAAGTCTCCGTACTCCACACCTGTGACCGCCTCTCCGGCAATGGGCAGACCCCAGAGACAACTCACGTCCTGGAGAGACACCGTAATCTCTCCGATGGGCAAGTGGAAGGTGTGGGTCTCCGGTCGCCACCTCTCGACCAATGCAGATATAAGAGCGACATCTGCATTTAAGTCACTGAGCTGTGACACATGCCACAGACCCAGCCTCTGCAACGCGGCTGCAAATCGAGGGTCGTAGAGGATATTCATCTGGTTGTTCCTCGTCGACGTCAGAGTATGAGTCTGCATTTAATTTCAAAATAAACACAAATACAATTTATTATTTTATTCAAATGAAAATGTATATTATTTGCAAGTGGTATAGAGATGTAAACTTACATATGAGTTTCTGATCTTGTGCTCCTTGTAAGGGAACCAGCAAACGGGACTGATATACTCTGACGTCAAATGCGGAAAGACGGTCCGAGCTAACACTACATCCAACTCCACATCATCATGAGGCAGACTGGTGTGCTTAGTGCCGCTGGATGACGCCATACTACAATTTGGTGCATTTCTAATCAAATTTGGTCTTAAGTACCTCAAATAGGGTACTTTAATAATTTACTAAAATAATTTGGCATAAAATACAACATAATATAGCTAAAATCAATTCTACTCTGTTTGGACACCATTCTAAATATTTAATACAATTCTACTCTGTTTGAACACCATTCTAATTATTTAATACAATTCTACTCTGTTTGGACACCATTCTAAATAGTTAATACAATTCTACTATGTTTGAATTTATTTTGGACACCATTCTA
>SWLB01000102.1:0-27500 GCA_011114355.1 Carex littledalei | reverse complement strand
ACAACCTAATTGAAGAGATTGCAATCAACCAACACTACTGGATTCCTGAGCGAAAGAAGCCAACTCCAACAACTGGCATGCACCGAGTAGATGATATATCCATGCTGAGCGCAAAGATCGATGCTTTGCAAATGACACTCAACAAGCAAACTAAGCAACGAACGGTAGCAGCAGTCAATGCCGCAACAGCATGTGGCTATTGTGGAGGAGCGCATGAGATGACCGAATGTATGAATGTGACGCAAACTGAGGAAGAAATGGAGCAAGCGAACGCAATCGACAATAGCTTTCGACCTCAGCCCGCTTACAATACATACCATCCGAACAACCAAAACCATCCAAATCTCTCATACGCAAACAATCAAAGGCCTGCTGCACCCCAACAGAACTATCAACCACAGCCCAATTATCAACCGAGATACAACAATCCTCAACAGAATTATCAACCAAGGCAATACAATCAACCACAGCAACCTGACATCACATCTTTAATGGAGAGATTCCTAGAGAAGCAAGACAAGGCTAACGCCGAAATCGCACAGAAAATCGAATCCTTAACAAACCGCAACAAAGACTTAGAAGACAATGTCTCTAAGATGGCAAAAGAACTCTCGAGTATTACACGCGGAAAAGGCAAATTTCCGGGCCAACCGGAAGAAAACCCGAGAGAGACTTGCAAGAGCATAACATTAAGGAGCGGTACAGCTTATCAGGGACCTCCCATGCCCGATCAAACTTCCGATGAGATGCATGCAGAGCCATCGCATTCCGAAGAATACGAGCCGCAACCACCGGAGCCGCCCGTATTCGAACTGCAAACAGACCCTATTGAGGAGCAGAATGACACTGTAGGTGAAGACGAGCGACAACCCGAACCTAAATATATTTCACCACCACCCTACAAGCCACCTCTGCCATTCCCTCCAAGGCCTGCCAAGCACAAGATGGAGCAGCAATTCGCGAGATTCATGGAGACACTCAAGCAATTACAAGTCACAATCCCCTTCACTGAAGCAATTGCAAGCATACCCTCGTATGCTAAATTTCTGAAGGAGATTCTTTCAAATCGAAGTAGGCTCCAAGAATTCTCAACAGTTCTGCTCAATCTGGAGTGTAGTGCGCTCGTGCAAAGCAAATTACCGACGAAGTTGAAAGATCCGGGAAGCTTCTCGATACCATGCACTATTGGCACAACCGATTTTAAGAGAGCTTTGTGTGATCTGGGAGCAAGTGTGAGTCTGATGCCTAAGGTAGTATTTGATAAATTGGAATGTGGAGACCTATCACCAACACGGATCTCATTGCAACTAGCTGACCGATCAATTCGATATCCTGAAGGAATGTTGCTTGACATCCCAATCAAAGTTGGTAAATTCTGGATACCAGCAGATTTTGTGGTAGTTGATATGGAAGAAGATGAGCAGATTCCGATCATCCTTGGAAGGCCATTCCTCGCCACATGTGGGGCAATGATCGATGTTAGGAACGGGAAGATTTCACTCAATGTTGGCGAGAACAAGATGATCTTCAACATGAATGAGACCAAAGTCCCACCTGACATAAATCTTGTCTACAATTTGGAAACAGCGGACGAGTATAGCAATGATGAATTGCGAATGGATGAATTTGAAGACATCGAAGAAATGATGCACGAAGCAGAAATGGAGAGATTATTCATTGTACAAGATGACGGTCAGATCCATCCAACCTCCGTGACAACACAAACTGATGATCTGAACAAGAGCCCCAATATCGCAAACAACAGGAATTATTCTCTCTTAGCCCTTGCATTAATCAAAAACCTACGCGAAGAACTCGATGCAATTTCTCAAAGACTGGACGAGGTCGAATCAGTACTCGGTTTGAGTCTGGCATTCGACCCCGAACCTCAAACACCAACCGACTTCTTCGAGAAGGGCAATAATGACAATACCGCAAAAGACACTGAAGACAAGCCACCCGACAAGCAACCCACTTGCATTGACGGGAGGATATTTGGAAGAAACTGACAAAACACCGAGTCAAGCTAACGACTTTAAACAAGCGCTTCTTAGGAGGCAACCCAAGGCCACTTTTATATATTCCTATAGTTATTTATTTTTAGTTTAATTAGGACTTTAACAAAGAAACAACTCATACCCACCTTTTTCCTATGATCAGGTAACATGTTGGAGGAAAGGCTTGATTAAAGACATCTCGGAAGATGGAAAAATACTCCCTGGTATGGCCTGTATTGGCTGATACAGACCATACTAGTGGAGACGAGGGTAATAGAGTAAGAAGGCAGGAAAACAAGTGGTGAATACGGTCCGTATTGGCTGATACGGCCCGTATTCACAGGGAGAAACTTAGCAGTTATTGGGTTTAAGCATAACGGATTGGATACTGACCTATTGGCTGATACGGTCCATAATTAAGGTTAATCCGAGAGATGCGAACCCGTTAAGAGAGACGTTTGAAATCCCGCGCGAATCACGTCTCATAACCGTTAACTATTTTCGTTTTAACCCCTAAACCCCTTCTCTTCCTCTCTTTCCCTATTCTCTTCCCCTCAATCTCTTCTCTTTCTCCCTCTTCCACTCTTGCCCGAAAATCAAAACTCCATTTTGCCGCCGATCTCCATCGCCAAACTCATCTCCATACACCATTGAAGCCGACGCCGGCCTCCTTCTCCGCGCCTCAACCCTAATACGGACCGTACCGGGTCCGTATCCGGCGGCCTCTCGAGTCTCCTCCAAATTCAGTTTTTCTAAACCCCTATTTCAATTTCAAAATTTAAAATCATTTTTGCATTTGTTTTAACTTAATCTCTGTTGCATTAATTTAGGTAATTAGGTTTTATTTCGTAAAATCATAAAATCACAGATTAAAATTAGGTTCCTGTCAGTTTTCCCAATTTTTACCAGTACAATACGGTCCGTATTGACCCAATACGGTCCGTAATCGTTTACCAGAAAACAGTCCAGTACTTGGTAGTTTTCCAACCCCTGTAATACGGTCCGTATCACCTTGATACGGTCCGCAACCAGTTCGGTACTTGGCCAAAACTCACCAACAAACCAGTCCGTAACAGAGACATTAATTTTAAACAAATGGCTCCAAAAATGAAAAAGATTTTAGGGGCAGTTACAAGGAGTGCCAAGAAAGCCCTCGGAAGCGCCGGCCTGAGTAATTCACTGCAGGGCTCCTCTAGCCGATCCTCCCGGTCCTCCGGCTCGCAACCACAATCCTCCAACCATTCATCATCTCATTCCAACACCCAGCAGTCAATCAGAGACACACCAGTCTCAGATGCAGACTATAACCCGGAGGAGTTCAACCCTCAGGATTTTGGTCTCGGGGAGGAAGACTCCGATGAGTCAATGGAGGAAGCAACTGAGTACCAACCCGTCTTCTCGCATCCACAATTCAGACAAAGCTATGAGAAGATGGAAACAAGGGAGGTCATATACCAAAAATCCATCAACACGGAAACACTCGAGCGACTAGGCCTCCTCGCACAAACCGAGCAGCTAGCCAACTGCATCCACCTCTGGCAATTCCTCCAATTGATCAAAGGAGTCAAAATTTACAAGGTGCTCATGAGGGAGTTCCTTGCGACTTTCAGATACAATGAAGACTCCATCACTTTCCAAATGATTGGCGAGCAGTACACAGTCGCCATGGATGATTTTTGCCCCATCTTCAACCTCACCGACGATGGCACTTCTGATTCTCCTGACTACCGAGAGTTCTGGTACAGCATCACTGAAGACAACCAAAACTCAACTCGACCAGCAAGCAGAATCATCAATCCCCAAGTCCGCCTGTTGCAAGTAATCCTTGCCAATTCCATTTTCACGAGAAGCGAGAGTTCATCCAAGGTGACATTACCCGAACTCTATCTTCTCAAGTGCATGATCGAGCCAACACCAGTACGACCTTACCTCGGCCATCTCCTTTGCAATCAAATCCGTGAGGTTGCCCGTGCAAAGAAAAGTAATAGAAAGATTTCCATTGGATTTGTGGCCACGATCTTAGCCAACCAACTCTCTCTGCAGATCGATCATCTCAAAGAGGCAAGCGGGCTCACATAACTCAACATGTCTTGCCTCCAAGCCATGAAATTTGTCACCGGCCACTATCCAGGTCCCTACTTCTACAATTCGCCGAAGGGAATTCTCCAATTTCCCTTCCGACATCTCAATCTCCGTAGTAGGGCCTCATGGAAAATGGCACGCCATGCAAGCCCGACTTATGAGCCTCCTCAGGATTACATTGATGTAATCGAGAGCCAAGCCACAATGCAAAATCAAGCTAATATCAATCGACAGCAGAGAGGAGAGGGGGAGCCACCTTTTGATGCATATAGGGGGCAGGCACATCGGCCACTAGAGCCGGATCTTCAGGGGCGGCACCATCTAATGCCCCTATAGATAATTACGATAAGTTCATCCAAATGGTAAATTGGATGGACTCGAACCTCACTGCGCTCACCCTGACAACGGACGAAACCACCCGGAAATGGAGCTGAACAGCTCTACAATCTACCAAGAGGTTGGTGAAATCCGAAACAGCATGGAAGAGGTTCGGAGGAGTGTAGACGAGGTCAGGCGTGAGATCCAGCAGACGCGCTACATGGCACAACAGTACTATCAATACGCTCTCGACTCCAGATTGCCATACCAGCCACCACCCTATGGACTCTTCGACCCGTCATTCTACGAGGAGATCCAGCGCCCACCACCACCTCCACCACCTCAGGATTGAGGTGCAGTGAGTTGTATCTTTCCCCGGTCTTTTTACTTTACTACTTCCTTTATTTTTATCTCTCGAGCATTGGGGACAATGCTCAATTTTATTCGAGGAGTAGGAGGTAAATTGACCATGTATCTTTAAATTTTTCGCATTTTAAATTCTTAGGTGCTAGTAGTTTTACTCAATTTTTGACTAGGGTTAGAGGCTTTACCGAAAATCCTAGAATGATTAAATTGAGCTTTTTAGCTAGCTTGCATTTTTATTTTTTTTACCTAGGAGTAGATTAATCAAATAGGAATTGTTTTTAAATTGAATTAGACTGAGGTTTAGACAATTGGCCATGACACAAAAAATTCAGAATTTTAAAAATAATTAGTGATCTCAAAGTGAACAATTAATTGCTAACCATGAGTGTTGACCAAAAATCGCAAACCCTAGAATTTTTAGTGTTGAGTAATTTATCTTTGCAAAGTCTTTTAAACTTGATAGTGTTTTAGAATACCCATTTATTATAGATAGACCCCTAGCGAAACTATGCAATAATTTCTCGTATGAATGAATACTTGGAATTGTGTGTAATCATGGTGCTTGTGACACAAAAATATTTTATTTTTCAAAAAAAAAACAAAAAAATAGAATAAAAGATGGAGGATAAAAAGAGTACGGGTGCCTACGCAAGACTGGTTACCAATAGGCTCGAGAAAACCTCCCAAATTTTAATTCTTGTATATATTTAATTTTTCAAAAATAGTCACAAGTACCAACACACTTAGTTGTCATACTTTGCTCCAATCAATTGGGAAGGAAAATCAAAATTTATATCATTAGAATTCCTATTGATTGGAAGGGATCCATTTATAATCGAAGGGGAAATTAATACTCTCAAATTTAAGGATATTTGTGAAATAAATTGTTCGATGATAATTTTTCTAGGGTAAGCATAATGAGGTCAATCATGGGGTGAATAAATTGTTCAAGGGAGAGGTCATGAATATTTTTAAGTTCTAAATTTTTATTGTCATGCCAATTGTACCAAACCTAAGCCCTAATTTGATTTTTAACAAGACCTTGAGATTGTATGGTTTAACCTAGACCGGATCTTTGACCAGCTGGGATGTCGTTGCTTGAGGACAAGCAACAATTCAAGTTGGGAGGCGTGATCAGAGTCAAAATAATGATGATTTACGTAGGGTTTTGGCTTAGGTTTTGCATATTTTCTCACACTTATGTTTAATTAATTAGAGAAAAAGGCTACTGTCACCCTTCTTTATGTTTTATTGCAGAAAACAGGTTTTGGGACTATTTTACACCAAATGGAGCTAGAATCGGGTCAATCGGATCAGCGACGCTCATCGACTAAGTCTCTGTTACGGTCCGTATTGCCTAATACGGACCAGGCCTAGCACAGACCAGAAGATAGCGCTGGAAGCACTAAACCCTAACCGTCAAGGTCCTAATACGGACCGTATTGCCCAATACGGTCCGTATCCAAAGGCGTCTCTTGGGGAATAACTGCCGACAGCTATTTCCAGATAAGTTTCTTAGCCCCTACTCAATCTCCAGACGTCCCTCCACTCCTATATAAGGCCCCTGGGCAGAAGAATAACTTATCTTTGTAATTAGGGTTAGATTTGATTAAAGTGAGAAGAGAGGAGTGCTTGTAACAATGCCGTTCCGCGGCTAAGTTCCTTTTCTTAGGGCTAGGCAGTAAACCTTGTTACTCTTGATGTTTTGATATATATATTTCTGTTGATTATGATTTCTTGTTATTGAAACAAAATGCTTTTGTGATTTACTACTCTTCATCTAACTTCAATGATCTAGTTTAAGTCTGTTAGGGTAGTGACAGTACTTTAATGGTAAGAGAAACTATTTGTATGAATTAGCCTCGTTGAGATCTATTAGGTTTATGTGAAGAAAACCTTAGCGGGGAAACCATAAACCAGACCAACAAAACGTGTACCAAATTCCATCACTTGCGTAAAGTAAATCGCAGTGATCTGTGTAGTAATTTGGGGTATTTGAGAGATCAGACATTTGCGTAAGGTAAATCGCAGTGTCCTATGTAGAATCTCGGTGAAAGATCTGTCATTCTCGCGTAACATAAATCGTAGTGACCTATGTGGTGTCTTTCATTAAACAACAACGGGAAATCAGACGCAACAGGAATATATTGTCAAGGCGGATTGAGTGGCAATGGTGTGCCGAAACCCTAGGAATTCTCATCTCTATCTTTATTTTAATTACTTTTAATTGCTTCCTAATTTACATTGATCAAAACAACATCTCTCAATTTTTAGATTTCGTCTAGCCTTTCGAAAGATTGCGATTCGATCGCTCAAAGCATTGAACCAATATTTCCTGTGGATTGACCTCGAATATACTACTCAATTTTCTTTTGTTTTGTTTCTTTGCCTTTGTGTTTTTTTTTTTGTTTTTTTTCTAAATTGATCAGTGGAAGAAACTGCAAGGGGCGCTAATTATAAAGGGGTTACGATGAGGGTGGAGGGTTGCCATTTATAACCGCATCGTTTCCTTTTTATTTATTATTTATTTTTCTTTGTTGTTTAGGGTAATTAATTAAGGAGGGGAATTCATATTAGGTTTATACGAAATTTATCATAAAGCATGCATGTGTATCGTTTTAAGGAATCAGAGGAGACAATTAAGGAATGGAACCGCTTGACTATTGCCACATTAGCATTTCTTTCTAAATAAAATTAAATAGAATTAAATACGGCAAATTAATGATTAGAAGATTACATAATAATAGAAATAAATTTGACGAAATCAATAATTTTAGGAAATAAAACAAAAGAAACAATAATTTTTTTACAATATCATTTCTCTCTTTTTTTAAAGTAATATATTTTTAAATAAAATATGTTACCTAAAGATTTATAATCTTTGATATATATTATGGAAAAAAAATTGTAGGCATAGATAATTATAACTTAATTTTTCAGGATATTACATTCTTCTCTCCTTAAAAGAAATTTTGTCCTCAAAATTTAAATGAACAATAACAATTCAAACGAAACGGACGGAACGAAAAATCGATTTAACAAATATAGATCAATTGGAGGAGATAAGATGAAATAAATTTATTTTCGATAATTTCATTTCAATTTTATAATTATGTAAGTTCATATTAGAAAATAATTTAGATGATAACATGAACGAATTGGAGGAGATACACAGACTTTTTCAAAACCAATAATACGTTTTAAAACTATAATTAAGACACAAATCTGTTGGAATTCAATTATTTATTTTCGACTAACAACTCAATTTAAGACATGTTGAGATGAGTCAGAATACTTGTCAATATTGATTTTAGACATATCAAAGATCGAAAGGAAAACAAGGACCCAAACACAGTCCGAGGAACGAATGCTCTGATACCATATGTCACACCCCAGATTTTGACCATCCGGAGCGTGATTATAACATCATCATCACATTTTTCCTTGGCCCATCAACCTACGTCGCCAACAGAAATGAAACAAAAATAATGAAATGGAGTCAGCTACAAAGCTCAATAACTGGTTATTTAACGATGCACTTCTCTTAATTGGCTTAATCTAACAACCATTCAAACATGCTGGATTAATCCAAACAAAAACACATCAATTATGCATGCATATTTAACCAGCGATAGCACGTCGGTCTAGGTTATCTGTAAAACAAGTCACATTATTTTCAACCATCGAATCTGACTGCGACTAGCATTCCCCGCATATCGGTCCCGACCACGACTAGCAGCCCCCGTGTATCAGACAAATCAAATTCCAACCTCAGACCCATTATCCCGTTAAATATGCTATCATAATCTAATATGCAATATCAATATCCAAATCAACCAAACAAAATGAAAACACATATTATAGAGAAGTCCGGTTACTTGAAGCGATATATTCAGAATTGCTCAGATTGAAATGGCAACTCAGAATCACTGCGACGTAGTCGGAATTCGAATCTTACAGAAAATCAATCAATAGTGGAAATCAGAATCTTCAGAGAACATCTCTTTTATTTTTCTCTCATTTCCTTTCTATATTTTTATACGGTTTATCATTTTTCTTCTGTTTTGTCCCTTTGCCTTTGTGTTTTTTTTTTGTTTTTTTTTCTAAATTGATCAGAGGAAGAAACTGCAAGGGGCGCTAATTATAAAGGGGTTGCGATGAGGGTGGGGGGTTGCCATGCATAACCCCATCGTTTCCTTTTTATTTATCTATTTATTTTTCTTTGTTGTTAGTGTAATTAATTAGGGATGAGAATTCATATTAGTTTTATAAGAAATTTATCTTAAAGCATGTGTGTCGTGTTAAGGAATCAGAGGAGACAATTAAGGAATGGAGCCGCCTGACTATTGCCACGTTAGAATTTCTTTCTAAATAAAATTAAATAGAATTAAGTACGGAAAATAATGATTAGGAGATCATATAATAATAAAAATAAATTTGACCAAATCAACAATTTAGGAAATAAAACAAAAGAAATAATAATTTTTACGATATCATTTCTTTTTTTTTAAGTAATATAATTTTAAATAAAATATGTCACCAAAAGATTTATAATCTTTAATATATTATGAAAAAAAAATTGTAAGCATAGATAATTATAACTTAATTTTTCGGGATGTTACAGCTATTTTACAGCTCTTGGGTTTTGGCACCAGGTTATAGGCTACAATCACTTCAGAAAATTACAAATAAGCGATAGACTTGAAAATTTAGTTGTTTCAAAGAATATGGTACTCTCTACAATTGATCCGGGCAACGCAATTAAAATTGTCAATAAATATCTCCGATCCAATAAATGATACAATACTCTAGTTTTGCCCACCAAATTTTCTTTGATCGAATAATCGATACAATACCGCTACCAAAGCTAGCTTGTACTATGATCATCAAGAGAATTTGATGAGTGTAACTCTAAAATATATCACCAAAGCTAGCTTGTACTATGTACATATAAATTTTAAAATTTTAAAATTCATTTAGTATAAAATAAAATGTTAAAAAAATAATGCAAAATAAATGTATTAAAATAGCATGTAGAACTTCATTTCTTTTGCCTTACAAAATTGTACTAAAGAAATTCAAAATGTTTAAAATTTTGCATGTAAACACATTACTCGTAAAGTAGATCGGTTTCAAGGTATTGAATTCGTCACCAATAAAAATAATAGATTCAGGAGTTATGCCCACCAAGTTACTCCATATTAAAATCACTGTTTTTCAGAAAATTCTCAACCATAAAAAAAAAAAAGTGATTTTGTACCTATCTAAAAAAATAATATTTCTTTTTCAAAAAAACTTAACATTTGGCCGTCAAACACTTTTTCAAATGATTCTAATCGATTGTTTGAATATTAAAAATAATGATAAAGATGTGAGGTATGAATGAGATAGAGAAAATATTCCAATAATTTTTCTAGGTGTAAATAAATTAGAATGTATGCATCTCCAGCTCTATACGTTAGACATTATTCATTCCCAAGTTAATCTTTTCTTGCATGGCTCGCAATATTTCTCCTTTGCATTGTTGCATCCTCGTTCTTGGATGTTTGCTTTATTCTCATTCTTCACAAGCCCTTGAGGAAAGCATTGTTGTTGGACAAGTATCCTCTCCATTACTGTAAACGATTCCCTTCACTTTACGGTTTGAGATTAACTCTCAGCCGCTTTGAGATTCGGGCTAGCACAGGTAGAAGTATTAATGCGCTTTGAAATTCGTGCCAAGTTAAAATAAATGGTCCAGATCCAGTAATTGTAAAAGATTCTCTATTACAGTACCGGGGAGGATGTGAATTCCATGTTTTTGATGTCCGATATCTCTTGTCAAGCTCTGTTTTCTCTTCTCCAATAGGTACATTACAGTCTTGCGTAATCTCTCCGTTGATGCGAACTTCATTTTTGTTGTTGTTGTTGTTGTTGTTGTTGTTATTAGTTTAAATAAATAGTAGCTAAAGCACGGTTCAATTAATTTCTTTTGTTACTACAATAGTGATTCTTTTAGATTGATAATCTGATGTGATAATTGTTGGGATGTACCACAGTTTCTAAATTAGCAAATTTGCTTTAAAAGAAAACGTTTTTTTAATGACACGCTAGCTAATTAATTGGTTCAAATATTTCCTTTCCTTATATGTAGCACTCTCACTCTCTTAACTGGAATTCATAATTAATTTTTGGGATGGAGTGATTTAGAAATTATGAATCCCTTAATTGCTAAACTCAGTGACGTGGCTAATTTTAATTTCTAAATGTTTTCTGAGATAGAGATGCTCTTAATACTTCTTTCATTCTGTGTGTGGTTACGTTTTCCTTTTGATTTTGTTTTCTCTTTTGTAAATTTGAAGCTTAATTTAATTATTCATAAGAGGTGTAAAGCATAATTGCAAGACGAGGAAATGGTGAAATGCTCTTGCTTTTAGTAATGTGGACATCCATATGTTTTATTCTTTACTTCTCTCTCTGTTTTTTTTCCTCTTCCAAACAGGTTATAAGAGGAAGATAGGTATATTATATAGGGGTATCATTCTTTTACTTTTAAAAGAGAGGTATATTAGGGGTTTTTTTTCTCTTTTTTCTTTTACTTTTCTGTTCAGCAGGTATATAAGAGGAAGATGTCTCCCTCTCTCCTCTCACTATCACTTCTAAATTTGGGTAATTCCATACAAATAATTTTCCTTTTATCTTACATATAGTTGAATTTGAGCATCAATTTTAGTGCTCAGTGTTAAGGGAGAATTACAAAAGCAGAACAACAAACTAGAAAATAGAGAAACACATCGAATGCTAGAGCAACAACTTCTCTATTTTGGATCATATCTCTTACAAGGTAAAGATTTTATATTGTCTTCAATCTTTCTGTGTTTTATTATAACCTTCTCTATTATGTATATGGATCATATCATTTTATAATTACTTTATTATTATTTTATGATCATTGTTACCATTATGTTCTATTACTTACAAGTGTCATTTAATATTTCAAACGATTTTAGTATGATTTTAGTGGTAATTTCATAGTGGAAGAGAGAACATTGATATATTCTTAAAATTCTGAAATTCTTATTGATATCAGACTATGTTTATATAATATGGGTTATTCACTTCTTAGTGTGATTGCCCATAAAAAAAGAGAAAGAAATTCATCACATCGGAGCGAATTATAAGGCTTCAATTTGTTTCAATTACTTTTGTAGCCTATTATGTTTACAAACAGCAAGGACAAGTATAAAAAAAAATTTGGTACAGCTTTTTGATTTGAACTTATTGACTACAACTACAAGTATAAAAAAATTCAATTAAATAATTTAAATGATCTACTAGAAGTAGCAAATGTATACGATTTTTTTTTTACTTTTTATAAAGGAATTTAAGGAAACTAATATTGATGCAACCTTTCGACTCACACTGTGACTGTCCTTTGATCTTAAAAACGATCCAGTTGACTAGACGAGGGAAATTCCTTGAGTCCACCACTCACAAGTCTCCAGGGAATAACCAAAAAGGAATTAATGTCATTCTTAGGCGTTTGGCGTTGGGGAATTAAAGTAGCGCTCAAGTCATTTATATATCTTATTAGGACAGTGTGTCATTTAATAACTTAATTAGTTTAATTATTATTTAAATATTTTAATAGGACGGTGTGTTTAGAGGCTAAAATAAGTCTAATGTTCCATGGGTATGTGATCAAAATAAGTCTAATGTTCAGTCAAAACCTTCCAATTCAAGTTATGTATGAATTGGTTTTTAAAGTATAAATTATAAATGTTAAAACCGAGTATGAAAACACAAATTATTAAAAAAAACGTGTATAATTCATATTTATTTAGAAAAAATACCAATCAATCTTAAATCTGAATTCAAATGAAGCACTACATTAACCAGTATACCAAAACACTAAATTAAATTTCAAAAAGATATAAATTAAAACACAACACATATCAAAAACACTGCATTTACCAATATAAATAAATTTACAATTAAATTAAACAAATTGTTAAATGAACAACATTCTAACTAAAAAAAAATGTAAATATAACATAAAACCCAAGGTTAGAGACTTTATACATTTACATGATTAATGTCTAAGAAAAACTATGGTTAAAATCGAACACTCGAGCGAAAAGGGTTACATCTGTTTGAAGTTTCTTCGTCCCCTATTGTCTTCTTAGTGAAAATATCGCCTCCCTTGTCTTACCTCTCGCCTTAGCATCGTCTGTTTAGAAGAGTTGCCCCAAAGGAATATATATGTACATGGAAGAGATGTTTTAGATATAAGAGACATGTCTTAGAAAAAGATAGATAGAGATACATTATAACAGGAGGGCACGGATCAATGACGTGAAATTTTTTGTATTTCTTTTATCACACATGTATCATACAAAAAAATTGCATATAATTACAAGCATAATTTTTATCTAAAAGGCCTCCTACGGAGCATTTATACAAGCTTCTGAAAATGAGCTAGAACATTCATACAGGTTTTTTTAATACTGTACATTATTCATGGAGCACATTTATACACGGTTCTTTATTAAAATCTGTGTATGAATATTGAAGCTCATTTTCGGAGAGCACCTTCTTGCTTTACACATGGATTTAATGAAAATTTTGAGAAAATGTATATGATATACCTTAGTTGATTAGCGTTTTTGCGGTAGTGACACTTTGCAAAATATTTCATTAATTCAGAGTCATGATTGAGAAAATGTTTTTGCCGACCATCTATACGAAAAAGGAAAATTACCTTATGCATATTCATTTACTACGTACAAGAGGATTCTGGGAATTAAAGCCAAAAGAGGAGAATTTGTACGCCGTATTATCATATATATTATAAATATCAGTACCTCAAACAAGAGTATGACGAAGAAATGGTCCTCTAGGGTATTCTCATTGCTCGAATAATAAAAAATTAAATGTGCTAATACAAGATTTTGCAATTTGCATTGGTGTCTGTGCAAAAATGCAGCGGATGCAACTAGTTTTTTTTTTTTATTATTAATTACATCATTTAGTGCACAGAGATGACATGCTTTTGCGTGTCTAATTAATTACATCATTGCGTGTTTAATTACATCAAGTATATATTCATCCAGGAACCTCTAAGCCTACAAAACAAAGCAATCAACAAAGGCAGCAATAATTCATCGTCGCTAGTGTGCTCAAATATTTCCCGAAATGGTACGCGCTATCTTTTTTATATAGATGTCAAAATGAAGGTTTTCTTTGAAAAATGAGTGTTCAGAAACTAATTAGCGAGAAATTCCTCTAATTCATTAATCATCTTTAAAATTCATTTTGCGCACTGTGTGATTTAATGAAGGCGTCAACTCAAGTTGTCATAAAGAAGGTCGGGCCAGTTGGCGGGACTGGAGGGGTAGTGAAAGATATGAATATCAATGGCGTCAATCGCATTGTTAAGATCAGTGTTCACTATCGTCCTGGAGCTATTGATTGTCTTACTGTACGTTTTCTACATGATAACGGTGAGGGAAGTACTAAGAAGTGGGGTCTAGAAGGAGCAAAAAATCTGGCAGAGGTACCACCTTTTTTAATCTCTAAAATAATAAAATTCCAACTCTGTGAGCGAGAAGTGGAAAGTCTTATTTCTTGGTAAAGCAAATTGACCACATTGATCCATTACTTGATAACAATAGAGGAAGAATGTAGTGAAATGCGGGACATGTTATCCTACTGTTAGCAGGACCACTTGAACTGGTACTAATAATTGTACCAATGGGGCTTCTTAAGTGATGAAAAACAAAATAATATAGTGACCAAGGATTTTTCTGTGAAATTTGGCACGAAAAATATAAAAGTAATAATTGAATCGAACCTACACTTATGTTGGAATGAAATGAAGTGAATTTTGTCACCAATTTTGAACTTTGATTAATGTGTTCATCAATAGTAAATGTTGATTAATGTAGCCACCAAAAGGATATTAATGATATATGTTATATGCTCTTTGTCTTGTAGTTCAATCTTGAAGATTCTGAGTACATTACCTCAGTTAAAGGCCACTATGGTGTATACTCCCAGCAAGGTATTGTGCTGACATCACTTGAATTTGAGACAAACATGAGAAGGTTTGGACCATATGGTATAGGAGGGGAATTCCCCTTTGAACTTCCAGCAATTAGTGGTCAAATTATTGGTTTCTATGGACGCTCAGGAGCATATATTGATGCACTTGGAGTTTACGTCAAGGTGTGTAATAAAATTATTATTATTGATAATAAACATCTCTATTTTATCTGTTGTAAAATCCATCTTAAATAAAGTAACAGATAATTTCATAAAATATTCTACATTATTAAAATGTTAAACAAAATCTACCTTCAGATTTGTAAACAAAACATAATTCATGGACCCAAATATAGATCATATCATGCACCCATTCTCTTCCCTCTCGTTTACTTCCACCTTGTATTGTCTAATAGAAAATGTATTCAGTCATCCTCCAGGTACTTGTCCTTTTAATTTGTATTCAATTCCCCCTTTTGGAAATTAATAATTACAATTTACTTCACCCAGGACACAACAGAAAACATCAAGAAAGAACTTCAGGATTGCAAGCAGGTCTCTTTTTCTCACCATATTCCCGCAAATATATTTCTTACATTGTTTAATGAGTCACTTAGAGATTGTCAATATTGATTTTTCTCTCTTTCGGACATAGAACTTGAAACACACAGAGGACAACTATTTGAAGCTAATGCAAAATTTAAGAACTGAGTTGGATCACAAAGATTACATTCAAAAGAAGCTCGAATTTGAGGTACTGATCGTGGAGTTTTATTTCTCATACATTTTTAATTGGTTGTTGACTTTTGGTTGACTCGCATATGCATTGGTTTTTTCTATTGATAGATCGAGTCCTTAAAAAGTAAGAATGATGAATTACCAAAATTAAGAGCTGAGTTGGATAACAAAGATGAAACTCAAAAGAAGCTCGAATCTGAGGTACTGATCATGGAGAATTATTTTCCATACTTTTTTAATTGATTGTTCACTTTTGATTGACTCACATATGCATTGGTTATTCCATTGATAGATCGAGTCCTTGAAAAGAAAGAATGATGAATTACCAAAATTAAGAGCTGAGTTGGATAACAAAGATGAAATTCAAAAGAAACTCGAATCTGAGGTACTGATCGTGGAGTATTAGTTTTCATACTTGTATAAATGGTTGTTCACTTTTGATTGACTCGCATATGCATTGGTTTTTCTATTGATAGATTGAGTCTTTAAAAAGCAAGAATGATGAATTACCAAAATTAAGAGCTGAGTTGCATAAAAAAGATGAAATTCAAAAGAAGCTCGAATTTGAGGTACTGATCGTGGAGTATTATTTTTCCTTCTTTTTTAATTAGTTGTTCACTTTTGATTGACTTGTAAATGCATTGGTTTTTCTATGGATAGATCGAGTCCTTAAAAAGCAAGAATGATGCATTACCAAAATTAAGAGCTCAGTTGGATAACAAAGATGAAACTCAAAAGAAGCTCGAATCTGAGGTACTGATCGTGGAGTATTATTTTTCATACTTTTTTAATTGATTGTTCACTTTTGATTGACACGCATATGCATTGGTTTTTCTATTGATAGATCGAGTGCTTAAAAAGCAAGAATGATGAATTACCAAAATTAAGAGCTGAGTTGGATAACAAAGATGAAACTCAAAAGAAGCTCGAATCTGAGGTACTGATCGTGCAGTATTATTTTTCATACTTTTTTAATTGATTGTTAACTTTTGATTGACTCGCATATGCATTGGTTTTTCTATTGATAGATCGAGTCCTTAAAAAGCAAGAATGATGAATTACCAAAATTAAGAGCTGAGTTGGATAACAAAGATGAAACTCAAAAGAAGCTCGAATCTGAGGTACTGATCGTGGAGTATTATTTCTCATACTTTTTTAATTGGTTGTTCACTTTCGGATGACTCGCATATACATTGGTTTTTCTATTGATAGATCGAGTCCTTAAAAAGCAAGAATGATGAATTACCAAAATTAAAAGCTGAGTTGGATAACAATGATGAAATTGAAAAGGAGCTCGAATCTGAGGTACTGATTGTGGAGTATTATTTTTCATACTTTTTTAATTGGTTGCTCACTTTTGATTGACTCGCTTATCCATTGGTTTTTCTATTAATAGATCGAGTCCTTAAAAAGCAAGAATGATGAATTACCAAAATTAAGAGCTGAGTTGGATAACAAAGATGAAATTCAAAAGAAGCTCGAATCTGAGGTACTGATTGTGGAGTATTATTTTTCATACTTTTTTAATTGGTTGTTCACTTTTGATTGACTCGCATATGCATTGGTTTTTCTATTGATAGATCGAGTCCTTAAAAAGCAAGAATGATGAATTACCAAAATTAAGAGCTGAGTTGGATAACAAAGATGAAACTCAAAAGAAGCTCGAATCTGAGGTACTGATCGTGGAGTATTATTTTTCATACTTTTTTAATTGATTGTTCACTTTTGATTGACTCGCATATGCATTGGTTTTTCTATTGATAGATCGAGTCCTTAAAAAGCAAGAATGATGAATTACCAAAATTAAGAGCTGAGTTGGATAACAAAGATGAAATTCAAAAGAAGCTCGAATCTGAGGTACTGATCGTAGAGTATTATTTTCCATACTTTTTTAATTGATTGTTCACTTTTGATTGACTCACATATGCATTGGTTATTCTATTGATAGATCGAGTCCTTAAAAAGCAAGAAGGATGAATTACCAAAATGGAGAGCGAGTTGGATAACAAAGATGAAATTCAAAAGAAGCTCGAATCTGAGGTACTGATCGTGGACTATTATTTTTCATACTTTTTTAATTGGTTGTTCACTCTTGATTGACCCGCATATGCATTGGTTTATCTATTTATAGATTGAATACATGCAAAAAAAGAATGAGTTACTGCAGACTAAGTTTAATTAGTATAGTGGTCGTGCTATTGATGCACTCGCAAGAATTGAGTGCCATATTATTTTTCATAGTTTTTAAATTAGTTACTCAATTTTGATTGATCCACATATGCATTGGTTTCTCTATTGAAAGATTAAGGAGAAGGGTTTGGAAGATGCAAACAAGGAATTGCTACAGTCAAGGTACGTATAGCTTTGTATACCAGTATGAGGTCTGTTCAATTTATTTTTAATCAGTTCTAAGGTTGAAGTAAACAGAAAGAAAGGGAAAGGGAGTTTGACACGGGTTATATTTAAGTCCTACGGGAGTATGTTGTTAATAAATATAAAGATAAATATTTCATCAAACTGTCCTTATTTTCATATATATAATGGTTATTTGCTTTTCTTATCTCCCTTAGTTTCCTTAATTTTACATTTGTCCTCGTAAATTATCAGAACTACTAATTAATTAATATTAGAAAGTATATATGTTGGTAAAATGTTGTTCGCATTATTTAGTTTCTCCTAACGGTAGATTAAATATTCGTATGCCGAATCAGCAGCCATGTCAGAAGAGCAGTTATAACACTTCCTCCAGTTCTATCCCGTGCCGTCCGCTAACACTTCCTCCAATTCTGACGCTTATGGACCCACATTGCAGCGGAATTTACCCTCAACGGTCACGGACAGCCCTTTAACAGCGGGGCCCAAACTCAGCGTCCCTGTTTCATTTAATTTCTGCCCAAGCCATTGACCGTGCTGCCCGGTTCCTTCTCTTGCTCTCTCTGTCCTTCAACTGAGTGAAAATTAGAATCAATCCGCCCCAATTCATTCTCCGCATATGTCATTTTCCTCCCCATGTATGAATTAAGATTATGAATTAGATCAGTGCTTTCCTTACTCAGATCATCTTCGGCTTTTCGTAACAAAACAGTTGCGCTTCTGAGAAAAATATGTTCAATTTAAACATGTTGATTGAAATATAAAAAATGGTTTATAGTGTTCAATATCATAACACGATTTTCATTAGTAAAATTAGATCTACTGTTAGTTTAATGGTTAGCATCTAAGTTTGATGCAATATACATTCCATAGCTTGTCCAATTTTATCCAATAATAATAACCTGCGTACCTTCCCCTGTTGTCTAACATAAACCGAAATCTTCAGAGAAACTTTCAAATCACATTTTTGTACTATAATTTAGAAGAAAAACACTCCATGAATGCATCTAGTTATGTAATCCTCAGATTATTGTATAATTGTCTTCTGATGCAGATATATATTTATATAGAGTAATAGATATATAGAGTAATATATATAGTTTGCAAGATTTTACCATTCACTTTCTATTCTGTTGAACTTTTTGAGGCCATGAAATGTTATTTTTCACATGAACAAAAAAGTAAATAGTGTATAAGCTTCTAAACTTCAAAACCCTAGTGTGATGAGGAAATTAATTACAATGGCTGTTATGTTTGCAAAATGGTATGTACAGTACCAGTTATTTTTCACATAAAATCTTCTTTACTTTCATTTCCTATCTTAGTGTTTTTATCATTATTTTTATGTTGTTAATTAAATTAAGGGAATGCAAGTGCAGGAAGAAGGTTTGTTGCAAGTCGAACATCACAAGCCTTGTCCTATTCGGAGTTGCATGTCTTGGGATTGCTTTAATCGTGTTTAAAATTATCAAGGTTTATTTATTTTTTCGCCTTATCATATAACCTACTCCTTAATGTCCAGCTTTTGACTTTGTTTACTTTTGCAATTTGTATGTATTGCTCAAAAGTAGCATATTTAATTTTTTTGGTGGGAGGCAGAGAGCTAGATTGATTGGGATTACATGTAATCCGATGGATGTACTGTGTGTTATTAAATATATTGATTTATGCATATCAAATTATTCACCTTTAATATATTTATACACCTATAATATGAGGAAGATTCGGCAGTCATCTAAACTTGATTTTTCATGTCATAAAATTCAATTAATGTTACGTTATAATTTTGTGATTTAACTATTAATATTAACTTTAAGTATAGTTTAATTTTCCATTTCAGTTTTGATTTGTGATTGGCAGTTTTGATCTCACTTACATCATACAAAATTTAGTAAAGTTGGTCAATTGTATATTGAGGGTTCAAATGCCTCATGCAAAAAATGTGCTCCGAGACCATTTTTTTTTAAACAAAAAACTTTTACTATTTTTTTACTTAGGTACAAAATTACTGTTTCTAGCTAGACTCTCTAAAATTACTGTCGAGATTGAGCATGAAAGAGAATTTGCATGCCTATCAGACCCCCTTTGTTCCCTTGTAAAAAATGTTGAAATGTGAAAATTTTTCTGAGTGTGAAAAATGGGTTGTGGATTGTGTAATTAAAATTGAAATGAAAATAAATGATTTTTGGATTTTTTTTTTTTTTTTCGTTGTACCTAGTTGATTTGGTTTAAAAAGCCAAAGCATGGATAGATGTGGGATACACTGATAGAAAAAGAAAACTCCTTTATAAATAAAAACGAATATGGTGGCAATACAAAGAGAGAACACCATAAATGAGAAAGAAATAAAGATCAACTAACACAAAAAGCTTCAACCAAATTGAAATACATATGAGTCTTTCAAATGCTGTTAACAACCTAATGTCAAAACACAAAATGCTGTTAAAAACAATATACTTAATAGCACCGACTCGACCATTCCTTCACATAAAAATAATCTAAAATTACAATGACTTCCACCCTTGACCCTCACTACCTCTCTAGCTCTCTGTCTCTGCAATAGCAAATGGTTCAAATCATAACAATTAGCAAATATTTTCAATGCCAAAAAAGGAGAAAGGAAATGAACTCCAGAACTCAGAAAAAGGAACTCACATTTCAATTTATCTTGGTCCAGTTATCATCATATAAGCAGTTCCATGGGCACGACTACTACTGGCACCAACAAGGTTCCTGTTGTAAGTGCCGGGGATATTTGATGGGTAAGGCCCAGGGAAAGGGTTAGTTGTGCCAGGATTGACTGACAGGTGGTGTCTAAGGTGCGGATTTGTGTCGAGATTTGTGGGTACATTAAAATTGTAAATTGGTAAATTGAACGGACATATCTAAATGCGGATCACACGGCTCAGAGCAGACAAGAAAGGATGCATAAAAGTTGGATGTATTTTTAGTGCTTATTTTTTTATTTTTTTAATGATGTGAGAACTTGGGTTATCTATATAACCAGAGTTGTTTATTATTTTGAACTTGGGGTTATCTACAAAAACTGTTGATTAATTAAGAGCACAATAATTATTTTCTTTCTTAATCAATATTTTAGATTTAGTAAACTTAGAAATAGAAACATTAATAATAAAGCATTTGCTTTTGATGGATAAATATACAAACTAATTTAATGTTTTGATGGACAAATGTTTAATACAAGAGACGATATATTCATGAACACGCACAACTTTATATATGAACTAACAATAATAAAACCAAATGGATGAACCAATAAGACTCAACAATTCGATTTCAGCCCAAACAAAAAACTAACCAGGCCCGAGGCCCAGTCCAAGGGTGGGCAATTCACATATCTAGAGATAAACAACGGCCTAGACAATTGACATTACATATGAATTAAGAGGAAGGCTCAAATATTCCATTGATTTCGTATTTCAATCAGGCCTCACAATTGAAGTTAATGTGACAGCTCAATGCTCTTTTCAAGGTTGTTGGAAAAATTAATCCGATGGTGGTTTCCAGATGTTGACAGGAGAAGACTTTGACCAAGTCAACTGTCTTTTATGCTCATGTATGTTATTAAGTACTCTGTCTTTACTAAAAAAAATATTAAGTTTACATAAAGTTTGCTGTCATGAAAAGCTTTGAATTTAAATAATTAAAAGTAGCAGTTAGATCCAGATTTAGAAAAAAAAATTAAAATTAATTTACAAGTTTAAAGACTTCAAACAAATGCTTTACAAAATTATGGTTTACAAACTTGGTGATGAACAATTTACATACTTAAAAGTAGTTCCGGTTAGTTGCTAGTTATGGAAAGTCGACAGGGACCTTCTAGAAGTGGTGCTGGTCAAAACGGTTAGCCTGAGAATTTGACCGGATACCATATCTTAAATGAAAAAAAAAAAAATTAGATTACTTAATAAATTTACAGATTTGAAGTACCAACTTTACATACTTGTGAAATAAAGTTTACAGATTTTGGTGCAAAAGTAGTCTTAAAAGTACTCGATTTATAAATAATAATAAATGATTAATTTCATTACCACTACTGAAACTCTCTACACCCTCCATTGATTTGGTTTGCAACTGCAAAGATAAACGGTCCAACTTTTGACACATCTCTTTAATTGACTTGACTAACGACTTCTCTACAAAATGACAGGACTTCTCTCTTGACAATATCGCCTTGTAAACTATATATTCTACTCGAAAGAAGAAAAATTACCTAATTCCTTTGTGAAAATTAGAATTTTGTTGTTCGCCTATGTTTATAATTCGATATCCTTTCTAAATCAATTACGTACTACATAAATGCTTGTGTCTAATTGCCTCGACAAGGACATAAGTAACTATATATATAGACGATTAATGAAAGCTCTCTAACATCAAATCTCTCTCTGATCTTATATGAGCAACTGTTTTTCAAATTACCTTTTTCCTTCTTTTTTCTCTATCCACCAGTTAAGGACTTAACAGGAACCAGGCATTCATTCAACCGTATTTATTATACTGAGCTTCTTTATTTGTTTTATTATAGAAGTGAGACATCTCTTTGTGTAGGAGAAAGTGTGTGTGTGTGTGTGTGTGCCGCACACTCTCACACACAATCCTTCGGTTTTGATTTAAGAAGAACAGATAAAGAATTAAAACTTGCTAATGACACTTTTAATTTTAACCATCATCATCTTCATCATGGGGAGTCGTCTGTGTACAGCCAACGACACCCTCCCGCCAGGTAAGACTTTCTGGAAATCAAACCTTAGTTTCCAAAAATGATTTCTATGAACTCAGCCTTTTCACTTATTATGTCATGTCTAATTACCACTACCTTGGAATCCGGCCTGTAAACATTTCTGATGAAGTGTTGTGGGTTGCCAATAGAGGCAATCCTATTTGAGATCCTCTTACGTCTGAACTGAAAATTTCTTCTACTGGCAATTTAGTACTGATCCAATCTCTTGAACTGATCTGGTCAACAAATCTTAAAAGATCGGATGAAACACCCACTAGCATTGCAGTTTTGCTTGATACAGGCAATCTTGTACTACAAGAAGACGCACTACTACAAAAATGACATTTACCATCGGTCATACACCAACGGTTTTATAGTTAACCACTGGTAAAATATAAATAACACCGGTTTTTAAAAAACCGATGGTAAATATAGCACAATTACCACCTGTTTTCTCTAAAAAACCACTGCAAAAAAGTTTTACACTTATTGCAGCGGTTTTTTCGATAAAATCAATGGTAAATGTTCTACATTAACCATTGGTTTTCCATAAATAACTGGTGCAAAAAGTATAGGATTTTCTCCAACTGTTGTTTTAAAGAAAACCGGTGCAAATTGTTTGATATTTACCATTGATCCACGTAAAAAATAATGGTTTTTTTTAGTCTTGCACACTTTATTTTGCAACTTTTAAATAAAAAAATAGTATTACCATTTTCTATTTTTTTTATGCAAACATATTTTATTTTGAAATTGTAGTATAATGAACCAATTTTTTTTTTTTTCAAATTTTTATTAATATTGTGCACTGGTTTAAAAAAGAAAAATGCTACTACAAAAACATTTTTGCCATCGCCCCTTTACCATCGGATGTGCTTCCGCACATATGGTGTACGTCACGAGTGGCAGCGCTGTAATTACTTTGAACTTTTTACCAACTGTAGGGTCTAACCAACCGATGGTGTTGATAGCCCCCTCCTTTGCCATCGGTTCATTTTGTCCAACAGACATGCACTACACCATCGGTTGGTTAAACTAACCGATGGTGTTGATGGGTTCACCTTTGCCAACTGTTAATTATATGAGCAGTTGGTGTTGCATAGATCAACACCCAACTGTTTATTGTATTGAACAGATAGTGATGTTCTAAATTTTGAACGAAAAATTTCAAATTTTAACCCAAGTTCCAAAATTTTATTTACTTGGTGTCTCCCTCCGCCGCCCCCAAATCTTCATATCTCATCTCTCTCACTCTACACTAAAAATTTCTTCTCCCTCTCGATCCAAAACCTAGACCCCATCTCCCACTGCCTCCCTCTTCGCTAGTCATCTCCGTCGACCAAAAACCTCTCTCTATCGAGCTGCCAAAACCTCAGACCCCGACCTCATCACCGCTTTAGACCCAAGCCTAGATCCTCTCCGCGTCAGAACTTCTCTCTCCCGAGCCGCCATCCGTCCTCTCTCTCTCTATCGAGCACCGAGCCCCAAACCTCACCCCGTTGTCTCTCTCTCTGAGTCCGAGCATCGAGCACTGTACTCAACTGGTACTTTCTCCCTGCCAGTGGTAGTTGTAGATGGAATGGGTGGTGCAGCGATGTATGAGTTGGTTCGTGTTGACTATGACAATCTAATTGGTGAGATCATTCGTCTCGAAGGAGACTGACACAATCCAAGGTACAATTTTTATTTTCTCATTTCTTAATTTTGTTCAATTTATGAGTAATTTGAAAACTTATGAAGGAATAAGTAACTAAGAATTTTGAAACTTCAAATTTTTTTCATGATCATTGTATAAAGCTGGAATTGATTATCTTTTTATTTTATTTCAGTGTATGAAGAAACTGCTGGCTTGTTGGTCAATGACCCAGTTTTGAGAACTCATAAGGTACATATATATGCTTTCAACTTATTTTTTTGGGGGGCTATTTTGCATAACCACACTCAGTATATGTTGCAGGACCAACTTGTTGTGGCAACAATTAACTATGCAAGATATTGTGACCAGCTTAACCAAAGTATGCATGCATATCCCTTTTAGCTTGAGTCAAATAGAAAATTTTTCTTTGAAGTCAAGAAGCTTCAGTTCAGACATTTTTGGTTGTTTTAGATTTGTGTTGGACTGCTTCTTTATCTATAATAGAAAATGTATGACTTTATATACGTTTACTATTGGTAATAGAAAATGGTTGTGGTTTTAAATTTTGATATACGTTTACTATTGGTATTCGTATTCAGATCAGACACCCCCCTTATAAAATAATAATTCTGACCTGTCTTGCATAACAGGGCATTGGACCTTTGGGTCTCACTATTACAAGAAGTATGTTACTTTGAATCACATCATGTCGACATACAAATTGCCATCGGTTAGTTCTGCATATTCATGCTTTTGCCTGCAGCATCTACAATTAATTTATTACACACACACACATACTTTAACGTATATAAAATGGCTTGTATCAAATTTTTGTTAAAGGTGTTTATATCAAATGGCTTTGTAATGGGAGCTGGAGCTGGCTTCTACATGAATGGAAGATTTCGAGTTGTAACAGAAAATACGGTATGACATATATATATATATAATATTGAGGAGGGATCAAGTTACAACAATTTTTGAGTTACAACAAGTTACAACAACCATTTTTTACATTTTCAAAGTCCAAATTGTCGATCCAAACCGTTAGATGTGATCTCCACAATAAAATATGCTTCCAGATCAAATTTTACATTTTTTGGAATTTTTTTACTATTTATTAAGATGGGTACAAAATTCAATGGTCTGAATTTGACTAGTTTTTGTACCCATCTTAATAAATAGTAAAAAAATTAAAAAAAATGTAAAATTTGGTCTCCAAGCACATTTTATTGTGGAGATCACATCTAACGGTTTGGATCGACGATTTGGACTTTGAAAATGTAGAAAATAGTTGTGGTAACTTGTTGTAACTCAAAAATTGTTGTAACTTGATCCCTCCTCTTCTAAAAATTGTATGAGAGCTTACTAATCTAATCTAAATGTCTTCTCATGTATGTTTTAAGTTCTGGCAAGGAGGATATTTTAGGACGGCATGATGTACTTGTTGACTCTGATCAGGTAGCAAACCTAACAATATGATTTATTTATGATTCTATTTTGATGTCTACTTGACTTGAAAGAAAAACAAAAAATTTCATTTCTAAACTGAGCTGTATTAAAAATGCTGAATTTGTTCGTTCATTCTATATTGGAATTATATAACAATAGTGGTGTATAATTGCTTATTGGTTCCTTTTTATTTTGGTTTTTTGCAGTGCGGCTAATGAAGAGTGTTGATAATCTAATGAGGAAATTTGGACCAAGCCTTAAAAAGGTTTAATGATTTAAATTTTTTTTAAAGTAAAGAAGCTCCAGTTTGGGTTAGTTATTATGTTTCTTGAAATGCCTTGTAATGACATATATGAGCTGAGCAAGACATGCTTATGGTTTAGGAATTCTAGTTAGAAATTTTGCTAGAAATGAGTTTCAACATTCTTGATATAGCTATAAATTAGTGTACAAATGCTAGTTAGATGATTCCGTGTAATTGTGATATTTTGATAATTCATTGTTATTATAGTGTTGTTTAGTGACATGGTTGATATAATTTGATTAATTGTTAGAATTGTGATTGTTGAATGTTATTTGTGATTATTGAATATTATTTGCAAGCAAAATTGGAGACTAAATATCTTTGAGGGAAACATTAAAAAAATAAGCATTCTAAAAATATATAAAAAAAAAAGAAAAAAAATCAAACACCATCGGTTCATTGTCCAAAACAGATGGTAAAAAGGTACTGAAAACCATGGGAAACCATGGGAAAAATACTAACACCATCGGTTGAAAAACCTTCAACCGATGGGAAAAGTACCAATGCCATCGGTTTTCAACCGATGGTATATGTACATACATTTCCTATCGGGGCGATATGCATCGGATCAAAAACAGATGGTAAAGTGCGATTTCAACCGATGGGAAAGGGTTTTTTTGTGGTAGTTAACCGGTGTGATAAAATTTATCTCCCCAGTTTTAATTGCATAACCGGTGTGAATTTGTTTAAAATTGAAAATATCCCAAATTCATTTAGAACCCCTTGTATATCTCATATATTTTACATACTTGTATATTTGTGAGATATTTGTATTTATAATTGTCCAGTACCAAATTTCATAAAAAATGTAATAATAGTAATAGTAATAGTAATAATAATAGTAATAGTAATAGTAATAATAATAATAAATGTTTCAAATGTTTATATGAATAATTACGGTGTATAATATACTTGATCGACTATTTTTATAATATCTAAAACATAAGGTGATAAGGGTCTTTAAAAAAATATATGAGATAAAAAACTAGTCATAATTTATAAATACTTGGACGGTCAAGATGTTATCTGACTTAACGCAATGGATACATATTCGTATTGAACCCCTCTACCTACGCTTCTCTAAAAAAAACCTTTAACCCGTGCCCGACTGCGCTACCGTGCTCCATCTCTCTCTTTCTCTAGAAATTTCTTTTTGAGCCCTTTATTCCTCTGGAAAATCTTTAACCGTGCTCGACCCTCTAGCGGCACTCCCGTGCTCAACCCTCTAGCGGCGCTCCCTTGCGCCATCTCTCTATTGTCTGTGTTGCTTGTTTGACTCTCAACCCGTTTAGGGTTTTCTTGGTGTTCGGTGTTCCTCGGTGCTTGCTTGAGCTTGTGAGAACTGCGGCCAATCGGGAGCGAAGTGGGACCAATCGTCGTACCAACTTGAAGTACACTCTGGTAATTTACTAATTCTTTCCTTTCCATTTCTTTGGATTCTTGATTCTCCGTTTAGGGTTTTGCATGCATGAG
>SWLB01000101.1:50000-55000 GCA_011114355.1 Carex littledalei | reverse complement strand
GCATCGGATATGTTAAGTCGTCTCAAGTCCGGTTCATGTGGTTCCAAGAGGCTGCCAAGCAATCCGGAGTGCCGTCCCTATGTGTCCGCTGATGATTGGCTTGCTGTGTCAGCCTTGACTGAATGCCTAGATGTGCTTTACCATACTATGGAAAAGCTACCTACAGTAGAAAACCCTACTGCTAACCTCTACTTCGATGAAATTTGTGCAATTCATTTGTTACTCAAAGAATGGTGTACCAACCGGTACCCAGTGGTCGCAACCATGGTCGCACAAATGCTAGAGAAATTCAAGCAGTATTGGGAGGTGAACAAAATAATGATGGCATTTGCGTTCATTTTGGACCCCCGGTACAAGACCAAGTTGGTTGATTACTTTTTTAGGGTTTTATACAAAGATCCTTATGAGTCCAAGGTCCGTATAGTATAGCATACAGACCAGTTTCATAAGGTTGTACAATGAGTATGCAGCTGAGTCGGCCAGGCAATCAAAACATGAGCCAGTTTTCTATATAGGCACTGGCCATGCTGGAACTGTTACAGGTTCGGGTTCAGGGGTTGATTACTCTGGCGGAGGGGCAGGGACCCACAACAAAACATTCTCGCGTATCACACTTTCTGATGCAAAGCGGGGTCTGGATCAGTACTTAGAGGAGATATCATGTGGTCAGACGGTGAAGTCAGATTTGGATTTGTATTTGGAAGAAGCAGTGTTGAGAAATAAAGAGGGGCGAGTCGATGAGGCAAGTTTTGATGTTTTGGCATGGTGGAGGGCATTTTCACCGAAGTACCCAGTCTTGTCTCTCATGGCCAGGGATATCCTTGGTGTACCAGTCTCCATTGTACCGCTTGATGGTGATGCAAGGACACTGAATGATTATTTTAGTACCATGGACCCGGTAACGGTACAAGGCCTCATTTGTGCTCAGGATTGATTAAGGGACGATGATTAAGGTTGGTCCTGCTAAATAATTTTTAATTTAATATTTTCATCAGGATATTTGTAGTTACTTTTGGTCCAGAAATGTAATTTTTTATGTCCTTTTCAAATATTTTAGGTTTGAAAATGGTTGTTATGGTGCTAACAACGCGGATGCACCAATGTTGAAAAATTAGGTACGTGACTAAGCATTACCATACCAACCATTGAAATGTATTTATACATATACTTTTTGCCAGGTGCATATGCAGAAATTGTACATTCTTCTATTGTTGAGTTATTCAGAGGAAGGTTATGAATATGTATAATTATTTTGTAGGGAATAGAGCAGTAGTTCCTTGTAGATTGAAGATATTATTCTCTAACAGGAACAGGAACATATTAAGTGATGCTGTTAATTGTATATTTTTGGAACAAGTTGACTGGGAATGAAACCTAACGGGCGCTTTGAATCTTTTGAGTTGTATGTATATGGTTTGTAACCATGCATCATAGCTAGTTATTGTATGTAGTATGTGGATCTTGAATCCATGGTGAATGTATCAGATGTTGAATCTGTTACAACTTACAAATGCTATCTTATCTCTTTACTTTTCTAATGTTTTTATCCTTTCATATTATTTATTGTAGCCCTAAATTAATTTTTGAAAGTTTTGATATTTAGGCCTTCAGAAAGAATTGCTTATTTGTCTACTAGACAGAAAAAAAAATTAACAAATGAAAACAAAAGAATGGTTTATATGAAATTACTTGGTATCTGAATTGACCTTGAGCGGGAAATTGAAGTTTTGAGGAGACGGAAGGCAGTTGGACTGGGCTTTTGGGCCGAATGGAGAAAATAGATTAAATGTGATTGATACAAGACATTAATTGGGCTGTGTGTTTGTTGAAGAGTTCAAAAGGATGTATTAATTAATTCAAGTACATTGTCGACATGTCTTCTTTCATTTTACAAAGACTTACAAAAAGAGAAATTTAGATACTTACACACCATAACTTCTTCAATTAGATATTTCCCCATTTCTTAGTTTGATCACTTAAAAATATAGTTTAATAATAATAAAAAAAAAATTGACAGTTTTACCCTTATTTTAAAATACTGCTTCACACCATTTCCTCTTTCCTTCGCTTTGACATAAACAGTACTACTCTGGGGTGTTTAATTATGCATTATTACAAGCTTGCAAGATTGAAACACTAGTGCAATAGGGCACCGTAGAAAAGCTTCTATCAGGCTCAGACAAATGTAAAACAAAATTTACCACTTTCGTCATACAACCTGCTTGTACTGGTACCAGAAACATTATGTACCTGTTGGTTCTATTGGTAATTTGATGGTAGCACTTAGCTTTTGCTATAATTCATTAATAGTTGAGTGCTTATTTTCAAGCTTATTTTAGGGTAGCCTACGCATTGAACATAAACTATATAGTTTTATTACACATAACTTGTTCATTTAATCATTTTCTTCTCGCAAATGCTTAAACTACCCCAAATTGCTCACTATATCTTGAACAAAGCTACGTGAGCCGAAGTGCACCACGGTGTTCCATGAGCTTAATTTCAAAATTGTTGGATCGGGTTCAAAGAAAAAATGAAGTTCTCAAAGTTTTTTTTTTTGAAGGTTGGCGGTGAGAAGTTGATCTTGATATGCTTAAAAAACTGCACATTTTTGTTCAAATTTACAGAAAAGTCCTAAAAGTAGGCGTGCTAATATATATGGTCTTTAGCTACTGCTGTTGTGCCAGTTGTAGCAGCACTTCTTTTGTTAAGGGTTCTGGTAAGCTTTTCACCTGTTGCTTGGTGTGTTTCCGCGAGACCTACCAAACAACCAGAAGAAAGATTTGAAGAACTAAATAACCGAGACCTACCAAGCTTTTCAGGCCGAAGGGGGTAGTAGTCTCCAAGAAATGTGGCTTCGGGCTTAGAAAGTTGTAGTATATTTCATCAAAGTTGATGGGCTGCTGCACTATTGGGCTTATTGTATTTGAGCCCGTCAGTTTCAAATTTTCCATCTATTACCCAAACCAGTAGTAGATATTACCATTTACATTTAATAGTATGTCTCCTCCTGGCTCCTGCTTATGTAATGAAAGAGAAATTCCATTGTTTTCGGAGTATTGCTTTCTTCTTTTTTGTCTGTTTGCTTTTTTATTTATTTATTCATTCATTCATTCATTCGGGTAGGTATAGGAGAAGGTGTTTCACCATCAGCCGCAACTGGACGAAAGGTGCAGAAAAGATGGAGGATCTCGCTGGAAGGGGGAGGGTTGCACGGGAAGGAGGACTTACCAATTCGATCTAGGTGAATGAAATCTTTTGTTTCCAATGTGCAAAATCAGAATCTGTATCAATCAGTATCGACAAAGAAGTGAAGAACATTATAGACCCATCTAATTTCTCATTTTAATTAACCATCCAATCAAATTCAATCGAGACCCGACAATTATCTCTTCCAAATATCAATCAATCACCTATTCCTTCCATTTCACTCCGTCTCTTCTCCATTTATCAGCTTAATTATTTGTAGATTTCAATATAGTTCATCATCTTTGGTGAAATTAGACGATTGTTTGATCAGTTATGCACTGCCCCTCTTCTCTTTTGTAAGTACACTTAATTGAATAATGAAACTGGTATTGAGTTGAACTGTTGGAAATTAGACAATTGTTTGATTTTGTTAGACAGGCTTTTCTTACAATTTTCTAAAAGTTAAAACTGAGACCCCTATCACTTTTGTTATAATAAAAAAGAAGGTGGATCGATGTCATCATTCCATTGAAACTCAGCCTGATCTGAACCAGGTTAACTCAATCCGACACATTAGAACTATTGACCAAGTACATGATAATGCAAATGTCTCCTTTAAGAACTAAACTTTAGATTATAGGTGGTTATTTAGTTTAATCGAGAGCACCAGTAACCATTAAATGATTTAATCTTAACTTGAATTTAACAGATTTAAATTTTGGAAGAATGGAAGAATCTCCCCATAAGCTCCATTCGTGGTTGCGGCTATGGGAATATCCAGACAAATACATTTTTGAGCCGGTTGATGGTGTCACTGATTCTATTCTTCAAATTAACCGAGCTGATGGATCCATGGAAACCATAGGTATCTTTTTTCTTTTTTATTTTGCACTTTTATGAATTCTGCCATTAAACTGAATTCCCAATTATACATTACCCACAAGATATGAAAAAAAATAATGGAATTCTGGAGCTATACAGATACAATAGTAGTATATATAAAACTTGTAGTTGATCCTTTTCATTTTATGGGGCTTTTATTCTTAGTATTATACATTCTTTATTTGTTGAGCAATGTTGCAAGACATTTAGAAAATTTGAGTGCTCTCAATTTTAAGGAATTATGAAAATTGGGTGCAGAAGAGATGCCGCAGCACACACAAAATGCAAAGTGGGAACTGTGTATGGTGTGGTCGGAATATATGATTAGACTCTTAATTGGTAATTTACATCTTCCCTCTAGAGACCTAGTTTTTCTTTGTATTACATTACTAGTATATTAACAACCAGATGGACATATAATAAATTTCCAATTTACCAGTAAAATAATTTCAACATTCATGTCAATACCATATCTACTAAATGCCACACCTATGCATGCATAGTTTACTGTCAACCTACCAGTAAGTACATGTTAATTTAATTTGCTGGCCACTTGTGCGATTTTATTTATTTTTTGTTAGTTACTTCTTTTGCAACTTCAAGATAGTATCATCCAAACCAGAATCATTTTAACCTCAAATTCTGGTACCAGTACTACTCAATATGCTGGTGCAAAAATAATTTCAACATGGCAACAACATATATTGAAATGTTTGCAAAATATTTGCTTGTGCAAAAGCAACAAGCAACAACAAAATATATATATTTGCTTCAAATTAAAACAACAATCATAGAGGAGAGGAATATATAGTTAAACTTACAAAAACTTCAACTTCCTCCTAATTTCACAATGATCTACCGCAAAATTGTAGTAAATATTTTATAACCCAACCTGAATTCTTTCATTTTAAATTTTGTGATGGAGTTCT